>JAECWM010000098.1:0-121935 GCA_018150695.1 Drosophila oshimai
TAATGTGATATGGGGTAAATGGGGTAAATACAAGTGGAATACAGCATCGAGTGCCTAATAGTTCTCAGTGGTGCGCACGTAGTTCACTCCGGAGGGCATGGACACCTTGTCGAAGCCCTTGGGGAAGAGCTTGGTGGCCTCCTCGTCGGTGACAGTGGGCAGGATCATGACCTTGGTGCCAGGCTATCAAAAGAACACAATGAATAGGAGATCCCTTGGATTTTACAGGCAGAAATACTCACAGTCCAGTTGGCTGGTGTGGCCACAACCTTGAGGCGATCGGTCAGCTGAAGCGAGTCGATGGTCCTCAGGATCTCACTACAAATAATGAGAATCGTAAGTTACAAATCCCTTTAACTACAACCCTTTAAAGCTACTCACTCGACGTTGCGACCCGTGGACATGGGGTAGAACATGGACAGGCGCACCTTGTGGTCCGGGCTGATGATGAACAGGGCCCGGATGGTCTTGCCCACCTCGGGGTCCTTCTTCTGCTCCTCGTCGAGCATGCCCAGGCTGACGGCCAGGTCCCGAGTGGGGTCGGCGATGATCGGGTAGGGGAAGTCGCCGGGAATGTCCAGGCAGTAGCTCTTGATGTCGTTCACCCAGTCCACGTGCGAGTTGAGTGCGTCCACGGAGTGCGCCAGGCACTTGGTGTTCCGCTTGGCGAATTCCGGCTGGTGCACCGCGATCCTTCCCAGCTCGGTGGTGCACACGGGTGTGAAGTCGGCGGGGTGGGAGAAGAGCACCACCCACCTGGAGATTGGATTGGTCAGACTGGATGAGCTTGGAACTTGATTAAAGGGAAAGGGTGCCACTTACGAGTTGCCCTGCCACTCGTGGAAGTTGATGGGCCCCTTGGTGGTGTCGGCCTGGAAGTTAGGAATGGTCTGTCCCAAACGCATCTTGCTGATTTGTTGTTAGTTGGATACTTGGATAAAGATCTCTGGCTGGTAGCTGGTAGCTGTTGTTAGCTTGCTCACTTGTTGCTCACTGAATACTGACTGAGCGAGCTCGCTGGCTTTTATACCCAGTTGGATCGAGTCGATCAGTGGGAGCGATGGAGACGGGGAACGGGCGCTGCCTTATCGTGCTTGTTTATATATAGTATAGGGTGTTGTGGGGAGATTACTAAACAATTCAAGCAGGAACTAGGGGAGGAGAAGACTGGAAGGGGGAAGGGGAGACCTCGTGCAAGGTTTCCATGTTTGTTTGAGACTCGTAAGGTGCCTCTGTAGAACCGGATTGAGGCTGTTTTGTGTTTCCATGTGGCTAGCCTCGCCCAACTATGGACTTTGTGACGAAATGCTTCTAGAAGTGCCTAATAAAAAAGTACAGTTTAGCTTTCAGTTTTGCTTTTTAAATTCAGACTAAAATCCATTCAAATTTGCCAGGTAATGTGAATCTGTGCAAGAATTGACCCAACAAACAGGTGCTGAAACAGCTGATCCATGAGCAAGTGGCTCTTTGCCGGCTCCAAACACAAACAGAGAGCCAGAGAGAATTGAGTTGTTTACTGGTATTAGTGATCAGTATGGAAATACCAACACATCTAAAAGTTAAAGCACACCGACAGGAGCGAGAGAGCGGTGCGCAGTGAGGTGGTGTTAGTGAGTGCCTGCAAAACCCTCACACTACAACAGATCGTTCGCCTCTCGCGTTCACGTACACAAAACGAGCCTCCATTTGAGAGAAAAGAGCGAGTGAATTTGTGAGACTGTGTGCGTGGGTCTCTCGGGAATTCGCACACCAGTGCAGTTTTACTCTCAGTGGGCCACACGGATGGATCGAGTGGGTTTGGGCTGTCGAATGGGAAGAATGGTGGCTCAGAAGCCTGAAGACAGTCTATAAGAAAGGAACCCAACTTTAAAAATGATCAGCATAATGCAATACCAGACCATAATAATGGATGTTAAGCTGTAAAGTGCATTGTGCAATACGTGGAAAGGTCGTTTGAAGAAGAATATCAGACTTTTTACATGAGTTAAAAGTACAGTCTATGCGTTCGGTGAAAAATTGTTTTTCAGTTACATAGTGAAATCTAAGACGCAGAAACATTTGCTTCTATTATACACATTTTGTGGTTATTTTCCATTTGCCGTTGGTTATCATTTTCATTTTGTTTACAAAATGGATTTTGTAGTCAAGCGGGTCGCAAGATTGAGTGGGTGCGGGAGAGAGTTAGAGGGAGAGTTAAAGGGAGGGAGAGAGGTTAGGAAATATAAAAAAAAAGAGAGAGTGAAAAATAAAGAGCGAACCGGGTTTAACCAGCGTTCCTAGATCACCGATAGACCGACTAAAATACACGACAATCGAGCAATTTAAATGTGCCCGCAAATGTACAAAAAAAGTTAGAGAGTTAAGTAGTTGTCAAATTGTCAAAACTAAATGTTATTGAAGTAAAATTTAAAGATATTCGAACTAGGCAAACATTTCCTACCATAGAACCATCGTGGCGGATACGTAATATTTTTGAAATTCGTTATTTAGTTTTTAAATTTAACGATTTCAGTTTCCAATAAAAATCTTAATGATATTCTTAAACGTGGCCCAAAGAATTAGACTTAACAACGTGTTTTTAAATAATAGTTAAGAACAAAAACTTACAACAATTGGTACGTTTATGTTTTAACTTAAGAATATAATTTAGTTGTGGTGTTCCGACAGAAATTGGGTTTTAAAAAACAATACACAGCTGGAAAACAAATACATTAATTGGAATTAATTCCATGCAAATTTGTTTATTTTATGTTGATGTTTTTAATTATTTTGTATTAAACTGTTAACTGGCTTTTATTGTTTGAAATAAAATGGTAAAATTTCATTACCGCCGCTTTAATCTTCTTCGTTGTTGAATATATAAAGTTGTCGAAACAAACTAAATAACTAATTTAAACTAATTTATAAATGAATTTACAAGTATGCAGAAAATTTCAAAAGTAGCCGCCCTTAGTGTTGGTAAATACGAATTCCTCAAAACGCGTTAAGAAATTAACAGCAGTACCCCGAAAAGAGTTGGCACCCCTCTAAAAATCCAGTTGGCAGCGCCGTGTCAGCTATCGATAACTGGGTCGCCAGCTATCGAAACATTAGTACAGATCAGACAATTTAGTACATAAAATCAAAATTCGTAGTTTTACAGCGCATAGCAACTGCTCGAAGGTAACTATATGCAAAAATCAACCGTAGCCCCGTTCAGCAGCATCGAATGCCAGCCAAATCGAATCCATCAGCTAAATTAAAACCCCAAAACAAAATCATTTGCCCCAGCTAAAAAAAAAATTTTCTTCTCTGTGCGTGTGCCTGCTGCAAGTGTGTGCGTGCGTGCTGCATGCATATATGCGTGTGTGTGAGAGAGAGAGAGTGAGTTTGTGTTTGAGGTGTGTGTGTGTGGACAGTGACTCGTTGGTTAGAAGGGAAAACAAAGAAAACTTCAGAAAAGAACGACGTAAAAAGGCATTTGCAAATGTAAAATAATTAAAAATTAATGTGAAGGCAATGCGTTAGAGTGCAAAAGGCATTGGCTAATTTGGATTGGTTATTGATTTTTTGTTCGCATTTTGGTGCATGCAGTTTTTTGTAGCTGTAGTTGTTGCTGCTGCTGCGCTGCTGTTATTGTTGTTGTTGTGGTTTTTGGTGCTGCAGCTGCGCGTCGCAACTGTAAACTGCTGTTGTTGTTGTTGTTTGTATTTTGGGTCAGTGAGCGAGTGAGAGAGTCGGACGGTGTAACGGACAAAGGACATTGCATTTTGGAGGTTGTGTGTTTTTGTTTGCTATTGGCTCCCCCCTTCCCTTCCCTTCCTTGGCCTTCACCCACACGTATACACACAGCATCTGCATCTTGCATCCGCTCATCATCTGCTCTCTCTCACTCGTTGTTCGCTCGCTCTCTAATCGCACTCTCTCTCAGCCCCTCTCTTTGCAACCTCCTGTTTGCAACAACCACAACAATAACAACAACAACAACAACAATGGAGAACGTCGATGAGGCCCCCCCGCCACTCTCCTCACCGGAGAGCAACAGCAGCAATAGCAACAACAGCAGCGCCAGCAGCAGCTCCCACCATCTCTCCCAGTCGTCCCAGGCCATTGGAGGAGCCACCTCTCAGTCACCCACTCGCTCTCACTCTCATTCGCCCCCTCTGGCTCCCTCTCTTGCCATTCCTGATCCTGATCCCTCATTAAATCCATCTGAAATCGAGGCTCGGGAGAATTCACCATTGCATGATCACTCACCCACTCCTACTTTCACCCACCAGACTGCACCCACGACTTTAACATCGACGGCACCGCAGCAGGGGCAGGATCTTCAGGATCAGCAGCAGCAGCAACATCAGGTGGAGCAGCAGAATCAGCAACATCTACAGGCTCTGCAGGATCATCAGCAGCAGGATCAGTTGAATCAGGAGTTGCAGCAGCCCCATCAAGACCCCGAAGAACTCCAGCTGGAGCAGTTTCTGCGACAAGAACCGAATGAGCCAAACCAACCAGGAGAAGAAGAATTACAAGCTCAAGGGCCCGAAGTTCAGCCAGCCGAAGGAGAAGAATTGGACGAGCAGGACTCCGAGTCTCTGGATCAGGAGCTTGAAGAGCAGCACCAGCAGGAGCAGCAGCAGCCGGCAGCAGCAGTGATCATAGCCGACACCATAGACGCCAACGCCGTGGAGCGTATAGACGATTACGAGGACGACGACGAGGAGGAGGTGGTGTTGGATGAGGAGGTGGTGGTAGATCCCCTCCCCGTCGAGAGAGCGGGTGAAGAAGTAGTCGCTTCCGTTTCTGGTTCCGGTTCCGCCAACCAGCAGCGGCTGCATTCGGTGGCCGTCTTACCGCGCTACTCCTCAGCAGCAGCGGCACGTGCTCCACGCAACAATAACAACAACAACAATAACAACATCCATAGCAATAACAACAACAATAACAATAGCAGCAGCAGCGCTGCCTCGCGACGCACTCGCCACTTTTACAGCAACAACGGCAGTCACTTCAGCAACGACATGTTCCCCAGCCACGCCCCCCGCAGCAGCACCAGCACCCAAAGTTCACCGCGGGTCGGAGGAGGAGGAGGTGGCCGGCGCCAGCACTCGTCGGCTCCTCACTCCTCAGCTGCCGCCTCCAATTCGCCACAGCACCAGGGTGGTGGAGTGGATCCTTTGAGACTCCTCTATCCCAATGTCAACGAGAGCGAGACACCGCTGCCCAGGTGCTGGAGTCCACACGACAAGTGCCTGTCCATTGGACTGTCGCAGAACAACCTAAGGGTCACCTACAAGGGTGAGTTGTATCTAAAGTTAAGGGATTACTGTAGAGCTTAACGATAAAAGAGGTGGCGTTTAGGGATTATTTGTGACTACAACAGGTTCTCATAACAGGAAGAAAAAAGGATGTTCTTGGGTTCCTCTATAAAGAACGAATTAAAAGTCTGGATGACCCAATAGCTTATTTTAAAGTATATCAGGAACTTATATATTTAAATTAAAATGGGTTTAGGGTGTTCGTCTAAACTTTAGACTCTAAAAATATGAAAAACCAAGAAAGAAGCGTTTCCAACTCCATAAAGTATAGATTCTTGATCCTAAACTTTATCGGAAATAATATTAACCGAATACAACGGAAACTATGAAGTGTTTAAATACATATATATTTTTTAAGTATTTTTTTTTATAAAAAACCAGTGCTGAATAGAAAGGCTTATGTATGTATAAGTATTGTATATTTAATAAATCTGATTTATATTATTTAGGTAGCTTTTATGAGAGGTGTGAAGCAAACCCACATGTATTTTATAAAAACATTGATACTTCTACTCTACTACTAAAACCATGGTGTGATTGCTTCACCCTAAAAAGTCAGAAATGTTTATTTTCTTGAATTAGAAAATGTATTTTTTGTTCATTTAATATTCAAATAACGTCCATTTTCAAATATGTAACAGAAAATCATAGAAAGAAGAAGAATAGTAAAGGTGCAGCTGCACCTCGCTCTCTCTGGCACTCACACAGACACAGACAGGTGCTCTCAGCTGTGTGTGCTAGTGGTTATTGTTTTTCATTATTCACTTCTCCCACGCTCATTCGCGTGGCTGTTAAACCGTTAGCACGTTAACAGCAACAGCTGTTGGCCAAGACTGTGATAAAATAGTGTGTAAAATGTAAAGTGAATGTAAATTAGTGTTTATCTACCTTTGGATTTTTACCTGTAGAACATGTAGAAATGCGTGTGTTTTTAGTTAAAATCTTTTAATGGTAATCTTTTAAAATAAAATTAAATGTTACATATTTATAGCCAATTAATTAAAAATCTTATTATAAAATCGTCCTAAACTTGAATACCTGATCTCTTGCAGGTGTGGGCAAGCAGCACAGTGACGCGGCTTCTGTTAGGACCGCTTACCCGATACCGTCCTCCTGCGGACTCTACTACTTCGAGGTTCGGATCATCTCCAAGGGCCGCAATGGATACATGGGCATCGGGCTGACCGCCCAGCAGTTCCGGATGAACCGCCTGCCAGGTTTGTGTTGCGTTGTGCTGCCCGGCGAGATGCCCCCATGATTCCTAATGACCGCCACCCCCTCAAGTAGGTTGGGACAAGCAATCGTACGGCTACCACGGCGACGACGGCAACTCGTTCAGCTCCTCGGGAAATGGACAGACCTACGGGCCCACTTTCACCACCGGCGACGTCATCGGGTGCTGCGTTAACTTTGTGAACAACACGTGCTTCTACACCAAGAACGGCGTGGATCTGGGCATCGCATTTAGGGACTTGCCGGTCAGTAGCTCAAGGGTTTCTAAAACTTCATAATCTCCTTATTCCCTACCCTTACTTCCTTTAGACCAAGCTATATCCAACTGTGGGTCTGCAGACTCCTGGCGAGGAGGTGGACGCTAACTTTGGCCAGGAGCCCTTCAAGTTCGACAAGATCGTCGATATGATGAAGGAGATGCGCTCGAATGTGCTGCGCAAGATCGACAGATATCCACATCTGCTGGAGACCCCGGAGAACCTGATGAATCGGTGGGTTATTAATAAATAATCAAATTTTTGAATTTAAATGCCAATCATTTTGTTGCTTGTGTTTCACAGCCTGGTCTCCACTTATCTGGTGCATAATGCCTTCAGCAAGACCGCCGAGGCCTTCAATGGCTATACAAATCAGTCGTTTGACGAGGATTTGGCCTCCATCAAGATACGTCAAAGTTCGTAGATCTTTTATTGCTTCCAGCAAGCCACATAATATAATAATGAACCCTTAATTCCCTGCAGAGATCATCAAGCTGATATTGACAGGCAAGATGAGCCAGGCCATTGAGCACACACTGCGCTCCTTTCCCGGACTTTTGGAAAATAACAAGAACCTTTGGTTCGCCCTGAAGTGCCGTCAGTTTATCGAAATGATCAATGGAGCCGACATTGAGGTAGGTTCTACACTGCTATAGTTAATTAATATCAATCCTAATGAGTGACTTCCTACAGAATGTTAACAACAAAGTCACCGCCACCACACAGACCATGCCCACAAACCAGACGTCCGTGATACAGTCCACCAAGGCGTTCAAGCACAGCAAGAGCGGCAATGGAAACGGCAACGTCAACATCAACCAGACACAACAACAGAACAACACTGCGATTCCAGCTGTGATAAAGCCACAAGGCGGCGACAAGCCTGATTTGAAAAAGTAAGCAATATTAAGCTAATCAATTTAAACCATAAAATGAAAATTAAGAATTTAGTTTTGTAAGCAAGTTTACTTTTCAAAAACAAGTAGATTTTAACCATAGCGCATTTTTCCAGCATGATGGTTGATGACAACTCCAACAAGTGCGTGGAGCACGACAGCAACAGCATGGACGTTGAAATGGAGCCCTGCCAGAGTCACTCCAACGGCGGTGACTCCTGCTCCAATGGCAATGCCAGCGCAGTGCGCAACTCTCTAGATGCCATCGACGAGGAAATGGGTAGGTGTCTAACAGTTATGTTCCTGGGAAGATCCGTAATCCCCTGCACTTCCAGATGTAGACGTTTCCCCCTCATCGCGCAGCTGTGGTCGTGTGATCGAGAAGATCCTCGAGTTTGGCAAAGAACTGTCCACAATGGGCCAGCAGCTGGAGAAGGAGAGCCTCATGACTGAAGAGGAGCGTCAAATGTTGGAGGTAAAGTTTGAATATTGTTTAACTGGGATAACTGTTTATTAAATAATAGGAAAAATATAAGAAAGAAATTAGAGGTGTTCAGTCAATTAGGGGAGTAATTTATGGAAACCCCAATATATTGAATTAAATCTAGATATTTTTAAGCAAGTTAAAGCTAAAATCAATTCACAGAATATTATTAGTGTTCTCAACATAATTTTATAATTTACAGGATGCATTTAGCTTGATTGCCTACTCAAATCCCTGGTCCAGTCCGCTGGGCTGGCTGTTGTGTCCCTCGCGACGCGAGAACGTTTCCACCACGCTCAACTCGGCCATATTGGGTGAGTTCTTCAAAAGGGTTCCAAGCTTACAGAAAAGATGATAAACCCAAACCCTTTACAGAGTCCCTGAACTGCGAGCGCCGTCCGCCTCTGGAGTATCTGGTGGCCCATGCCTCCGAGCTAATCAAGGTGATTGGACAGCACTCGCTGGGCGAGGACGCTTTCATTACCATCGACGACGTGTTCCCGCAAAATTGACCCAGTTCGCCGACGCTGCTGAAGATGTTCGAGACCACGCTGACCCTGCCGCGCACCAGTGTGCTCACGGAATCGATGGGCAGCGCCGGCGTTGGGGCTGGGCCCTCCACATCCACGGCGGCTGTGGCCGTCCAGACGAGCAAACGTCGCCGGCGGCGTCGCAACAAGCGTCGTCGCAAATCCTCGTTGTCCAGCAGCACCGATGCTCCCTCGTCCCGCACCTACGATCCCGTGATGACGGGGAGTACTCTCAGGGTCAGCTCATCTTCATCGGCGGCAGCGGCAGCAGCTGCAGCAGCAGCGGCGGCAGAGGAGGAGGCGGAGGAAGCGGAAGCGGAGGCAGCGCGACAGGAGGAGGCAGCGGAAATCTTGAGCGGCGGCAGCAGCCCCTCGATGTTCGTCGATCCGCAGGACTTCTTCGAGACCCTGGACTAAATCTAGATTATTTACAATTCGTAGTAGGTTAAATTTTGTTGTTACTTCCGTTCTCATTTTTTACCTGCTATATAACGCCCTTCTTTTTAATGTTCAATTATGCTAAAGATGCGATGAGTGGCGTTTTGCGGCCTTTGATTTAGCGTGATTTTTAATACCTTTTAACATATATTTTATATAGCCTCTGTGAGCATAAAGTGTGTAATATTATGATGTATAATTAAATTTGCAAACTGTGCTGCGACACGACCCATCAAACTGATTTAACTCTTTGTTTTTCGCTTCCACCGCCCAAACACACACAAACAACACACACCAAAATATAAACTAGAATCGATTTTGAAAAGCTACTAGCTTAGTGCAAAACTGTTCAATCATCTACTTAGCAAGTTAAATAGTGAACCGAAAAACCCATAGCTAATTGGTATATAGATATTCCGCGTTCAAACTTCCGTGTTTTCTGCGATTTTCGATGGATTCCGCATCATCATGTGTATTGTGGCAAGACTAAGCAAAAGCAAATGAACATTTTAAGTGTAATATTTCGCTATAGTGATTAAGCATATTAAAATTTACTCTATATATACAATTGGTCATACACACATACGGCAAGCATGAATACAATTTAACTGGATAATCGTTTAAATATATTGTATGGATGTGTATTTCAGGACAAGGCTGTTTGTTTTGATTGGGAGAAGTGGGTGTTATCAGTTTGTATAACTTAAAGTGTAAGGGGAACTTAATTAATAACTATATTCTTAGCAAACGAGAATTTGTAGACTGTGTTTGGTTTTTATAATGCTGTCTTCGTTTCTCTTAGTTAAGTAAAAGGTTTTTGGAATAACAAAGCACTTTTTATCTTTTTTAACCACAAGAAGTACATATTTATTGTTGATAATAAAAGCTGTTCATAAATAATACCCTTGTTCAATCTTGGTTTAGGTACAGAAAATGCTTATAATACATTTTAGTATAACACATCTTACAAATCAAAAAATCTTATAACCAGAAGTATTAAAACTCCTTCCTTCTTAAAATTTAAATGAAAAATAAACCTTTTTGGAAAACAATCATTTGGTAAACAAATTATAAACAAAAGAAAATTTAAGGACCTTATATTGTATAAAGTTTTTAGTGGCCTAGAAAAGGCCTACAAATCAGGCTGTCTGATCCTTTGCACCTTCTCGTGGTTCTTTACGTGCTCCTTTAGCATCCGCATTATTTCAGTGTCGAATTCCGGGGGGTGGGCTTTGTTTCGGTGGCCCAATAGAAGATGTCCCAGTCGTTGCTCACTCCATTGATGAGTTGATCATATTCAGCTGTCTGTTCGGCATTGAAATCCCTAAGATGTTTGGCCACAAAAGTACTTAGAAGAAGATCGTTCTCTAGCATTCCACGTTTGCGACTCTGATAAAGGAGGCTAAAAAATAATATGTATGATTAACGACTGACTGATTAACAGTAGAACTACAATATACCGCTGCTTGCGTGTTTCAAGAGGCTCATCCGGACGGACAGGGTATTCCGGAACTGGTAAATGCGTGGGATCATCAAAGTCCACTATTTCCCCGGGAGTTGTGTATTCTGTTTTGTCCAAATTGCTGGCGGAGCGATTTTGGGCCATCAAAGGCAGCGCCAGGCGACGCCCCACTGTAGTCAACTAAATAATAATATGTAAATAACTTATTGTGATGAATTTGGGGCCCAAAACTTACCAGAAATTGCCGCAACATTTTTAGGAAACAAACAAAACAATGATATAACGACAGTGTTGGTCAACCACTTTACAAAATGTGTGGGTTGCTATAAAAATAGATACCATAAAAAGTGCTGGAAAGTAGGAGTAGTTTTTTAAAATCTATGGTAATTTTCTAAATTATAAGAAATAATACTTGACTGAATTTGAATAACTTTAGGTTGTGTTTCCGGGGAACAGTTTTTCCATTTTTATTAACATCATTTACAGTGATAATTAAAAACAATTAAAGGGTTGAAAAAAATAAAATATGGTCGTTGAAATTACTTATTGGTATGCTTAAAAAGATAAAATTGTAGTTCACTTTTCTGAATTTGCATTCAATGAGTTAGATAAAGATTAAATTAAAAGATTTTAAAAAAGATTTAAAGCTCATAGCAGCTGTTGGACCAGTGTTGGTCAGCACCCACCCACACCGCGACCAGTGCTGCGCAGGAGTGGCGCAAACAGCTGACGCTCCTCGGACTGTGTGCAGTTTGAAAGAGCGAACGAAGCGAGAGAGAGCAGCAAAATTTTCGCACACTAGAAAAGTGTAATTTACCAATATCACTGCGGCCAAAATAAAGTGCAAGTGCTCGGCAAGTGCAACGGTAAATGCCCACGATCAGTGCAGTGTGTGCAACAAGACGCGAAGCAAGAGCGCAAAGCGGGGAACCAATAAGAAAAGGCAAGGGCCAAAAAGCAAAGCCAAAAGCAAAAGCCAGAGAGCAGAAACAGAGACACGCACACACACACACACACAAACACAGAGTGTGCGGTGTGTATACGGCGCTGGCTGGAAAACTAGGCGGTGGTAAATGTGAAGCTAAAAGAGCTGAAAGAGGAAAAAAAAAAAAAGGAAAACTCAGGGGGTGGTGGGTGGTTGGCCCACCAGTGGGCGGGGGGTGTGGCGTGTGTGCAGCGCGCGAGAGTGCGTAGTGTGTGCGTGAGTGGTGCTGTGAGAGTGTGTGAGTGAAATGAAAACTAAATGAAAATTTATACACCCGAAATGGGAAACTGTTTGCATAAAAAGCGCATTAAAACAGCATAATATTTTGCATAATTTAATTTTCTAAAAAAGGAAAACGCTGACGCAGGAAAATCCAAAGCGCGCCTTCCCATTTTCTAAATAGCCGGCACTTTAGCGCCTACGCCCACACTAAATACATACACACAGCAAATATAACAAATAATACATGAAAACCTAAAAAACAAAGTAAAAATAAAAAAAAAAACATAAATAAAAACCTTAAGAACCAACAACAAAAACATAATCCCAAAAACTATGCTTAAATATATGGATTTCTGACCTCCAGACTAATTCACTTACATGATAAATTACCGCCCTTATCGAGAGATCCAGTGATATCTCTGTTGCCTTATCTTATCAGCACGATTGATGAATTTTTTCGTATCGATATCACCAAACATGCTCTCCATATGCAAATTAGCTGGCTATCACATTGCTTTTGCTTTTGTTTTTGCTTTTTTACTTTGCGTCTGCTGATAACAACAAAAACAACATAATTATAACAGTGCGCGCCCTATTGGACATACAGTGGCGGTCATAAAATAGGGCCATGTCCTTGCTTAACTCTTCACAGTGAACGATAAAAAGAGTGAACAGCAGAATGTTGTATTAACTTTCTGAAGTGTGTTTTTTTTTTACTACACTAAAGTAGTTAAAGCCATAAATTGGTTTCTATTTCATAAAGTGACAGAATCTATACAGTGAACACTCTTGGTTTACTGCACTGTGGGCCTAAACGCAAATTTTTAAGACACAGACCTGCAAAACAACCCTCTGTAAACCTAAAAGGGTTTCATAAAGCCTTTAATTATATTTAAAAAAATCTTGCATTACCTGTTTTAAAGACCTTTAAAATTGTTTAAAAGTCTTCAATACATTTTAGTGAAAAAATTTATGAAAAAAAGGTTATAAGTAGCTCAAAATATTAAAAAAAAAAAAATAATCCAATAGTCGTTTCAAACATTTTTCCTAAAAAAAAAACTTAATTTGTTTAAAATATGGGTTCTTTGACCCACAGTGCACCATATCGAGCATACACTGTCTTTAGTGTGAGTCATTAACTGACCCGTGAATTTGTTATTGTTGATGGGTTCAATTTATCCGTTTTCAGTTGAAACCGTAAAACTGTAAATAAGCAAAGGAGATACAACAAAAAAAGTCCAGGAAAATTGGAAAACAAAAAAAAGTACATTAACCGAAAAGCCCCGTGTGTAAATCCAAATCCAAATCCAAAACCGAATCCGAGTCATAATCCAAAACCCAATCAAAATGGGCTGCACCACATCCGCCGAAGAACGCGCCGCCATACAGCGATCCAAACAGATCGAGAAGAACCTGAAGGAGGATGGCATCCAGGCGGCCAAGGACATCAAGCTCCTGCTGCTGGGTAAGTGCTTTCTAAATGTCCCCCCTTTTCTACTTAGTTTTCCCCCTAGTCGCCAGCCGGATGTGGAAATTCTGCTCGGCATTTACCTTTCCACTGGTGCGCGGTTCTATTGTTCTATTTCTATGGAAATTGCTGGTTTATCGGCGGCCAGATTCCGGGCACTTGAGTGAGTGCGTTGGAAAATTGTATTTTCGGTTTTTTTTTTTTGTATTTTATGTGGCGATAGATAGGGGAATATTTATTGCACACACTTTCACCATGCACAGTGGCGGAAATGCTAGATATGCTAAGTGGAATTTTAGTTTGGGTTCTCTTGTATTTTTAGCAGGGCTCTTGAGGTTCTTCGATTGGTGTTATGAGGAATCTTTGGTAGATAAGTGATATTTTATAAGTATTTCCCAGTTTTAAAACATTAAAAAGGGTTACCAAGTAAATGAAATGTATATAAACTTAAAAAGCAACAGGCTCATCCACTAAAAAATAATTTTTACTAGAAAAAGTCCTTAAATATATAAATAATTTAAGAAGAATTTATCGAAAAATTTAAATCATAAAACCCCTCAATAAAAGGTACTGATAACTACCCTCTTCAAACTGTCAATTGTTCAATAACCTTCTACTTCAAAGTTTAACTTAACGACTTGTTGCCCCAAAAAAACAAAAGACCCTCAGAAGGTTATTCCACTATGTTTGACTGATGATGCATCGACACTCCATGACAAAACTATTCTTAGCGTGTTTTGTTGGCCAAGGTGAAACCGAGGCAAACATGAGCCAAATCCACAGCCACCGCATTTGGGTCAACTTTTGGTGTTGCATGTCGGCGGTTCGGTTATCCCAAAATAAAGTAGACTCGCGAACCACTGTGCAGGAAAACTCATCAACAATGGCAGCGCAGCAACAGTTGCATCTGCCTTTGTGGCAGCCGAGTGTGAAAACTAAACACTTTCAAGGAGCCATGTGGCTGGTGGAGCGCCCTCGCCTCGATTCAAGTGGTGCAGCGGTGCAGTGGCACTCGAATTCTTTAGAGATGACATGGGTGGGTACCTTTATACAGTGATACTTGCTTGAATGTTTATAAATGTGTAAACCACATCATGTTTTTTGCTTCCAAGTAAATAAAAAGATAATAATTTGCTTATACAAAAACCAAAACATCCTTAATTGTTTCATTTAGGTTAGTCATAGAACAGTTGTAAATTTATTATACTATACCTAGAAAGACACCTACTACTACAATTAAGTACCAATATGTTTAGCATCTCTGTTAGGTATCAACTTTAATCTGAATCCGAATCGCAAGTGGATCTGCAGCTGCAGCCTTAGCCTTAGCCTTAGATTTAGCCAAGTGCGTCTGCATCCGCCAGCGAGTGAAGGCAATTGACGCCTCTTGACATTGAAACAATTGCACGGGTGTGTGCCAGTTCCTGGGTGGCTTAGGGTGTGTTTGTTAACCTGGTGGCGCCGACAGTGACATTGAAAATGTCACCTAATCCTGTTGACTTTGACTCGCCTCCAAAAAATAGATAAGGATGCAGGCAGGCAGTGGAAGGACAAAGCTGCTGCTGCACACACGGCAATTTCTCTTTCATTTTAACATTGTACACAAACATGTTCCTGAAAACCAGAGCACTTAGAAAAATAACTTAATAAAATTCACATTAATTACACATGTCACTTTTGTATTTACCATTAAAACAAATAAAAGACAGTAACTACGAAACTACATTTATATCATTGAAAAATATATTCTAATGGCTTCCAAAAAGATCTAAGTCGCCTCGGAATCCGCCCGAAAAACTACTTAACTGTGCTCAAAAGTCTTAGATAATCCGAAAACCGATTTTTTTTATCTTTTAACAGGGGTTAAAGTTAACACAAAGGGCTGCAAAAATATCAGAATAATATCGGGATAACTAGAAAAATGGGTCTCATAATATCACAGCTTATAAGTATTACTTTACTTAATTAGTTAAATGCCCCCTATAAGCTTTATTTTATTGGGTCCATAACCTATTTTCCCTCAGTGCAGTCGCATTACTTCGCCCACATTTGCTCGCTGTTGTTCTGTGCAATCAGGCAAAACTTTTAAACGCCCTAACAAGTAACAAGCAACAAGGAGCAACAAGGAGCAATGGCAATAGCAAAGCCGAGTGGAGCCGCCCCCACCGGTTGCAGCTCATGTTGCAACATGTCTCATTGTTTTAGTGGGTGGTTAGGAAGGAGGCAGTAGGGAAAGTGGGTGAAAGGTAAAAGGGAGATGGATGGCAGGCGGAAGCATCGAATGGCGGCCAGGAAACACTAGCGAAACAATGGACACACAGGCACACAGGACGGACGAACGGACGGACGGAAGGGAGTGAAAGGAACACGTACAAGTCCTGGGTGTGGCTGCATACTTTGCCACAGCACTGTAGTAGCCGTCGAGTGGCGCCTCCTGGCGGAAGTTTGAAGAAACCGCCACTTGGCACTTGCCACTTGAGGCATAATTCCTAGCCAAAGGTTATTGAGGAAACGAAACGCTCGATGCTCGTTTGTGCTTGTGTTTGTTTGCCCCTTTGCAAGTCCTTGTGGCTAAGTGATATGGTAAAACAAAGTAAAAGCATTGAAAAGGCCTTTGCAAACTGTTCTAAACTAATCACAGCTCTAGGAAAAGTTCTATCTTTTGGTTAATAAGTACAGTTTTAGTTCTAGCTAGTTGCCTGAATAGGAACTAAACTAAGTAGAAAAAAAACTAAATTTTTTCGGTTTAACCCAATTCGGTTTTATTTTTAGCGTTGATAAAATATTTCTGATGTTATCAGAAGGTAAGAGCGTCCAAGGTTTAGTTATTGATCACCGCATATTTTCAGATAAACAAAAAAAAAAGGGTGGCGCAGATTACAAATATTCTTGCGATAATTTCACCACATATTACTGACCAACTGGGGCCTATTAAACAAGCTCTGATAGCCAAAAAGTTTAATTTGGGACCTAGTCATGGCTATTAAAAAAATGTTATGCTTAAAAAAAACTTAGTAAAAGTTATAAGAGGGCTGGATCCTATTTACTACCATGAACTTTGACTCTGTAAAAATGATGAAACATATTTTGTAAAAGGATTTAGTAAACAGTTTCTTTACTTTTAAAATAAATTTAAAAGTATAACAGAATTTGTATTAAATTAATTCTATAAAAAGTATGGAACTTATTTTTCAAAAGAAAGCTTATTATTTTTGTAGTTAAAATCAAATACTTAACAAAATATTACTTAATACGAAATCAATATCGATGACACCTATTCAAATCAGAACACTTAACAAATGCAACAAAGCAATTATGTTTGTAGCCGCTTCTCCAAACTCTCAGAACCTAAACCCCCTAAGCCCCCACAATGTCAGTTAACAGGCTCGTTAAATAAACTATAAAAGAAATCGAACTTAATTGAGCAGAGTCAAATGTCACCCGAGTGCCAAGAGGCCTCAACCCAAACGACCTGCAAGTCCGTAAAACAGTGAAACAGTAAACAGTAAAACGGCACGCCAAATGGCAATGGACGGACGGATGGTGGTCATACGGACTTGTGGATGGATGGATGGGTGAAGAGGTGCAGGTGCAGATTGCTCCAACAGAACGACAAGTGCACAAGTGCTCCACTTTGCCGCTTTGCTGTCTGTCGTCTGTCCTCTGTGTCTGTGTCATTCATTCCAAAGAGCGAAGAGTTCGCGTGATAAAAAATAAAAATGTTGTCAATTTGTTTGCCGTTTGTCCGTTGGCTGCGGTTTTCTCCCTCTGATTCTCATTCTGGGGTTCCCAATTCATTCAATAATTTCATTTGTCCATTCATTGTTTTCGTTTTTTTTTGTACTGGTCTTTGGTCCATATTCGCAAAGTGATAATTTAATTAAGCTCGTTTGGGGGGGATCGAGGTGAAAACAGGGGTTCCCTTTTCAGTTTTTAAAATGTTGTACACAGAGCACATATAGTCTATATGTCCATTGCGTTTTCACTAATCAAGTAACCTTAATTTTTCGAATTTTTCAAAGACTTTTAAAGTGCAAAAACACTGTTTAATCGGGCAATGGTTTTAAAACAGTTATACAAATTGATGTATTACAAAAAGGCTTTCAATCTGCAAGGATTAAAGGTTTTTAAAAAATCGAATAGTATTTAAAAACTTTAAAAATAAGTTACATACATATTTTTAAAGTAATCTTTATAAAAATATTTTTCTCCATGCATTTCCTGTATTTTTTCAATCGTCCTTTTTTCGACATTTTGTTTTTGTCACGCCATTCGCTCGTAGTGAGTCAAATTGCCTGTTTTCCATTAACCCTTTGACATGGGAAAGTGGAGGTAGTTTTCGCCGCCTTTAATTGACATTGAATGGGTTTGAGGATGGAGGATGGAGGATGGAGGTGGTGGAGCTCGAAATTTTCTCAGAAAATCATGCTTTTGCCCGGAAAAGTTCCTGGGGCATTTTGGCCGCTTGTCAAAGGTCCGGGAATCAGCATGTCAGCTTTTAATTGGCTGGCTGGCTGATGAGTTCAAGGTAAAATGATACTAAGAGTCAAAAGAACCTTGCCATTTCAAAGGAAGGAAGTTGCAAGACAAATGTGTTCATCGAATACCTAGATAATTATGCAATATTTTAACTAGTCGTGTACTCCAATTAATATCGCTTTAATTAGCACCATAAATAAATTAAGGATGCGCTCTCTTCCAAGTAAATTATTATCAATTAGGGTAGCTTGTTATATTAGGTCCGTTTATTATATTTTCTAATGACCACATAAGGTTAAAGGTTCAATATACCTAACTAGGTTTCTGGAAAACATGTAGAATTTTGTTTCGTTATGTACCTCAAAAAGAAAATTTGAATTTATTTTAACTTGAGGTTTTAATATTTTATAAAATTCATTGACAAATAATAAAGTATAAGGTCTTGCTTGTTTTTGATTGTTTTTTAAAAGAAATTAAGTTTGCATAGGCGCACAAAAATATTCGTTTGTTAAGAATAAAAATTAAGAATTAAAACCTATGTAATGACACTTTATAACGTAAAATGTATTATAAAAAAAATTGTTTTCCCCACAAAATGAAAAATTCTTAAATAAATATTAAATATAAATTCAAGAATTCTGCATCTTTATCATAATCAGTACTAAGCTCAGTTTTTTAATAAACTGTAACTTAACTAAACTTAGTTATAAATTAGCTGAGGCCATCAATTCATTACAGCCAGGCCCCACTGTACAATTAAGCATAAATAATTGCTGACATTGCGCTGGTTGATTGTTGATGGCCGCGTCGGCTCTCTAATTGGGTCTCAATGGCTTTTTTGATGGGAGCGTTAATTGATTTACTCATAATCAATCTGCTCCTGCAGCAATCTCAATCTCCGGTGCAAGTGCTTCAATTTCACCATTATTATTGGAACACCATTCAATCAAAGTTCGCACAACGGAATCCCATCAATCGAATCGGAATCGGAATCAATGCGATTGTTTTTTTCTCTAATGGCGATTCCTCCGATTTTCCGCTGTTCCATTACACAGACAGAGATGGGGCGATGATGGAGAGTGTGGGAGCGAGAGGGGAGCAGTGGAGCAGATCCTGCTGCTGCCTCTGCTGGCCAACTGTGAGTTGTGTGCTAATGCGCTTTGGCTTGGCCCATAAACGTGGCAAAGTTCTAAAGCCGCCGACTTAATTGTGTGTGCGAGGAGGGCAGCAATCTCCATTTAAACTGCAAAGCCACTTTAAGTTGCTAAAAGAAAAGAAAGTCAAAAAAAAGCGAAGCTCGCGTGGGCGCACTCGCTGATTTGGGGGTTGTCCTTGTCTTGCGGCCACTCGCTGCTATATCCTTGCGCAGACTCTCGTTGTCCCGCTCTGACTCTTGAACTTTCCAGTGGGGCGCCTGCGCAGGCGCTCTCTCTCTCTCTCTCTCGCCCCAGGAGAGCTTTAGCCCCACCATTGATGAGGAATGTGTGTGTACTGTGAAAGCTCGCCTCTTTGGGCGGCACCAAAAGAGAGAGCACATCCAGGCACACACAGTTCCGTTAGTTCAGTTGAATTCTGCCAGCTCTCCAGCCAACTCGCACGAAAGAGAGCCACATTAACCGTTTAATTGGAGCCCCAAAAAAAACATTAAAAACTGTGCTAAAAATTGTGTTAAATATGTAATTAGTTTGTGTTAAATAAAGTGTAAACCACAATTCAGTTTAGCGCTTTAATTTTCATCCATTGCAAAAGTTCTATATACTTTTTTTTTTTGGGACAATGCATGAATCATTTAGCCTGCTGGAATACAAAAACAAGTAGCTGCAAAGTGTACAAAAGAAAAGTTTTGTTTGTGCTTTTATTATTTGGCTAAAACAACAAAAAAAATCGCCTTTTTGCGTCAGCATGTGCCCATTTTCCAGCTCGCTCTCACTCCCTCTCTCTTGTTTATGGCCACTTGTAAGACAGCTCGTGGAAGTTACAAAAATTAAAGTGTGAAAAGTGGCATTCAATAGAGCGCTTAATTAGATACTTAAACATTGTACAGAATAAAAAAATGAATTAAAAAGCAAGTGTTGAAGCAAAAATTCTGAATTTTCTTCAATAAAAAAGAAAACAAAAAAATTATTGATTTTTTGACATATTTGTGGAAATTACGAATTTTCGTTAATGAAAAACACGCTCCTTAATTACACATTTTCCTTGGCTCAGAAAGCCCTCGCACCGAGCTTTTACACTCGCTGCTTTCTCCCACTCTCTCAGATTTTCTAGCCAAAGACAACAAAATTTCCCGCAAATTGCAGCGAGTAACGAATTTCCTTGCTCTCGGACACGCGAATTTTTCAGTTTACAATTGGACTCGACCGTTAGCGGTCAAAAGGCGAATTCTTGAGCATCCTTTCGCAAGGATCAAAACAAAATGCGCAGATAAAAACAAACTGAATTGTTGGGTGACATAATAATTGAATAATTTGCAGTGCTAAATAAACCTAATTGGAAGTGAAAAAAAAAACAAAATAAGTGAAAAGAAGTGCTTAGAAAAAACTGAGAGAAAAATAAGTAAAATTAAACTAAAAAAACAGTGACAAGATCGATTCCCTCGGATACCAGCAGCCTCTCAGTTAAACCCTTTGATTTGTTGCCTGATACCCCCCTCGCACGTTGTACACCTTGGTTTTCTTCGCTGGCAACGTAGTCGGCCATTGAGTTGGCCGATACCAAACGACCTTCAAAACGTTTTGCGTCGAGGCAATACGCACCATGGGCTGCGCACAGTCTGCCGAGGAGCGAGCCGCAGCCGCCAGGAGTCGCCTCATCGAGCGCAACCTCAAGGAGGATGGCATACAGGCGGCAAAGGACATCAAACTCCTGCTGCTGGGTGAGTTTCGAGTTTCGGCACAGAGGCAACACATGAATATTTAATTCGCTGCCTGGGCTAAATGTAGCATACTTAGCGGCTGCCCGGGCGACTCATTAAATTCCGGTGCCTTGTGATGTGATGTCCTTCGGAATTTCGCCTCTGCCAGCTGTGCACCCTTGGCCTTTGACCGATGCTATTTGTGGTCTCCACTAAAGGACATTCAAAAAAACCCTCTGTCACATGTTTGTTTGCGGGTTAAGAGTAGGGACTCTTAAGTGGATGAACCAAGGCACCATGCTTAATTTATTAGGGAGTTTTAAAAGCAGTCTTGAATGTTATTTATCTTATATCTCTAGATTCTAGAAATTCCATCACTAAAATAAAGTTTTAACGTATTTTTATTTTAACATCAGAGGTTTTTCTTGTTTTTACAAATCCATGAAATAACGTGATATAACAAACAAAAATCATATTTTAAAAAAATCAACAAAGCACACAACAAAATCTGTAGAACACGAATTTCAAAAAAAAAAAAGTACTACACCCAGAAAAAAAATTTTCCTACAATTTTAGGAATTTGGTTTTTATTGCCTTAAAAATGTATTTTAGGTAATAAATGGACTAAAAAATGTTAAATTTACCTAAAACAACATATTTTAAGGCAATAAACGTTTAGGCATCCATGACCTAAAATCTAGGCTATTTGGACTCAAATTGTTAGTAAAAAGGAAAGTTGAAAGTTTAACTTGTGGGTTCAATCCCTGCCTGCGACAAGATGTTTTTTTTTATTTTTATTGTTTTTTTTTTTTTTTTTTTATGTTGGAATTTTATTATTAAATTTTTTTAGTTAATCTAATAAATAAATAAATTATTTTTCTTAACAAAAAAAAATCTTTCATGTGCCTAACAATTATTAACTTACATGTGAACATAACCTAGATCGAATTTTTTTAAATGGGGCAATTGTTTCCTACTGGTTGTCTTTTTAAATTAATTAAATAAATAAATTAATTAATTTCTTAAAAAAAAATCTTTTATGTGAGTAATGATTATTAACTTAAATGTGAACATAACCTAGATCGAAATTTTTAAAATTGGGCAACTGTTTCTTACTTGTTGACATATGTATCTTTGTGAACAAGCTATTTTATGCACGAAGCAGAAGTATGATGAGTGGTGCAGTGGGTAGGACTCGCGTCTCTGGTTCCAAACGGCATGGGTTCGAGTCTCAGTGGAAGCAATGTGATTAATCGTAAGTTTTTTCAAAATTTAATATATAACTACTAATAACAACAACTAATAATCTAAACAACATTGTCCTGCTTTAGTTACCAATTTAGAAAAAAAAAAAGAAAACACATGCCAAGTGGCGGGCTCGAACCCGGGACAAAAATATGCCGAGCTGAAGTTGTTCCACTGAGCCATTGCTTCAATTTTTTTCAGGTGGCAGAATGCACAGATAATTTGGTGTGTTTTTTTCGCCTTAAAAACCTAGTCTAGCCATTGCCTAAAAATACATAATTTTAGGCTGTTTTTATGGCCTAAAAACTTGTAGGCAATGAGTGCCTAGTTTTTAGGCAATAACTGCATTGGAGCCCAATTTAGGTCAAATGACCTAGAATAACAGGCAATTTCGAGGCATTTTAGGTAATAAATTTCTCTGGGTGTACAATCTTAAGCTATATAAACTTAAATAAATGCTTAATAATTTCTGTTGGCCAAGAAAATAGATATTAAAATATTAACAGCTAGGAGAACGTCTTACTTTTTTGCCCAGTTTCTATCGAAACCTATTTAGACCTTAGTAATTATGCCGTCCTATAAATAAATTGTTTTAGTACTCTCTTCATTAATTACATCAACTCTTTAATTGCATTGCCCTATCAATATCGATTCCTGAAATAGGACACGGGACTTGCAAGTTGTACTTTCGTTTTCTTGGCAGTGTTCCCCGTGTGCGGTGCCATAAATTTAATAATCACAATAATATTTTTTATGTATCAGACGGAAAGTTCAAGGTCAGTGGTTTGCGGGTGAGTGTGAGGAAAAGTCGGGGCAAATAGTGTGCACATATAGACTATGCATATATAACAGTTGATTGTAATTGCAATTGGATTCCGATTTGTGATAAGGGGGCATAATAAACATGTCCGCTGGGAAACATTAACAAATGAAAAATAGCCAATACACCGGAATCGTAACCTTTGCGACTTTTCTTTACAAACGAGCAAGAATATAAATTACCAAATTTGGGCTGTTAATCAAGGCGGAAAATGTAGGAAAATTGCATTTATTTATTTTTCTTTTCTTTCGCTTTGCTGGCCAAATGAGTAATTTCCATATTTTCATATACTTTCCTTCAGTGCCTCTCATCTCCGGCTGCATATTCCACCTACCATTACCATTACCAGTTCCCCCAATCTCCGCTCCATTCCGCTGTTTACATTTCGTGTATTTCATTTAATTTCCTCTTTTGAAAATGTTTGGCGGATGGGGGAAAAGATTTCACACAGATTTCTGACAGTTTTGCGTGCTTTTCAGAATAAAAATGTTCATTTTCAGGCAACACCCACTGGGTGTGAGTGTGTGTGCCCCGAGTGTACTGGAAATGTTTATTTAAAAGAAATTGTTCTTATTTTGTATTTTTTGGTGTTTCTGCCCGGCCGTGCGCATCCAAGAATTCATAATAATAATCAGAGCAACACGTACACATAGTGTACGCTCTATCTCTCTTTTGTTTTCCTGCCATCCACGGACACATTAAATTTAAGCACTTTGCCTTCGATTTCCACACAAACAAAACATTAATCTCAGGTGCCTACTCAGTCCTCTGATCGCCTCTATAAACAATTCGGGAAAATTTCCCTGTTCGCTGCTCTTGAGTTTTTAAATCTAAACATTTGCCTTAGTTTTAGCGATTTTTCTGTTCTTGGACAGAGTTTTTTCCTCCGTTTTTTTTTTTTAAGATTTATGTAAAGATGTGTGGACTTTTTCAAGTGGTGGACAATGAACTTTTAAGTTGTTTAATGGGTTCAGTGAAAGATAATCAGGAAATGTAAATAGAAAGTGTGAAAAGAAAGGTGTATTAATAATATTGCTTTTATATACATGATTTCGTGAAGAGTATTGATCTTTAACAAATAGCGAGAAAAAGAATAAATAATTTTTTATGTAAAACAGGTGATACCAAAGAAACCATTAGAGTTTTTATTATTTTTTTGATATTAGGCTTTAAATTAATATATAAAATTCAATAGTTGCGATTCTAGACAATAAACTAATATTTAATAATAGAAAACAAACCTTTTTATAAGCGAAAGCTATGAAGCGTCTCATAAGTAATTTAGTCAAATGCAATTACCATTTATCAAATTATTCCATTTTCGCAAGGACAGCTAACCTAAGCAATTTTCCAGCCGAGCTCGTCGGTTATGTCGATTATCTCTCGTTTATCACAAAACCCCCTTCAGCTCACTCACTCAATTAACAAATTGCATTCAATTGGATGGAAATTCTGCTAAAATTGCAGCTTGCAAATCCTTCAAAGAAGCAAAAAAAAAAAAAGAAGATGTAGACGAATAAAAAAAAGGAGACTATGTAGAAGAAGCCAGATGAAGATGACCAGGGCCAAACAATTAATCCTTTGTTTGCCATTTATAGGTGCCGCCCCCCGTTTGCGTTTTTCTCATTTCTTTTGGCCGACGGCAAACTTGAGATGATACATTGACGACGATGACGATGACGACGACTACGATGATGATAATGATAATCACAATCACGATGTGGGTGGATGGATGGGGGGTGCGGTGTGTGTGTGTGTGTTCAAAGGCCATTAAGCCCTACTTGAGGAATACAAAGCACAGACATTTAGTGCTTGAGAGAACTAACGCAGCATAAATATTTGCTGGAGAACCCCTAAGATCTTTAACCGCATAAAGACCCAATCTCTACGCATCACTAACTCTTCTTTTTTATTTTTCTGTATTTTTCTAGGTGCCGGTGAATCGGGCAAGAGCACAATAGTCAAACAGATGAAAATCATTCACGAGAGCGGCTTCACTGCGGAGGACTTTAAACAATATCGACCGGTTGTCTACAGCAACACAATACAATCATTAGTTGCAATATTGCGCGCGATGCCAAACCTAAGTATTCAGTACAGCAATAACGAGCGGGAGGTAAGCCCCAATGAGTCCTCCATTCACTGGGTTCGCCCACTAACCCCCATCTACCTATTTTCTACCCACAGAGCGATGCCAAGATGGTGTTCGACGTGTGCCAGCGGATGCACGACACCGAACCCTTCTCGGAGGAGCTGCTGGCCGCCATGAAACGACTCTGGCAGGACTCCGGCGTCCAGGAGTGCTTCTCGCGCAGCAACGAATACCAACTGAACGATTCCGCTAAATAGTGAGTATCGCAAAATATACCTATATGTACAAATATTTTTGGCTACGTTTGTGGAATGGGGTGTGAATTGATACGGGCAGATGTTCCGTTCGGCGGAATTACTTTAAATACTGTATTTTTAATCAGTTGGCAAATACGTAGGCGGCGTGGATATTATTTTAAAGCGGGAAGCATACTTGCAGAAAATTCAATATTGGTTAGTTCCAAACAAAAACAAAAGATGTACAAAGTACTCAACAAGATTTTACCTCAGAAGTAACGTTTAAATAGCAAGTTACGTGTCAAGACTATTTGATTTTGTTATAAATCACTGAACAATTATTTTTTATGTAAATAAACAAAAAATACTGCTTATAATTCATATAACTAAAATTAAATAGTATTTAAGTGTAGTAAATTTTTGTATATACTTTTCACATGCACTTTTTAGACATTCTAACTGAAAGAGACTTTAGCTTTCATATCTAAAATTAACATTGCCATAACACGTTTGGCCTTTTCCTTTAAATTTATTCTAATATTCACTTTTATGACGGTTGAATACGTGCTTTTCGCCCTTTTAATTAAACTTGTAATTGAATATGTGTGTCTAGCTTAATTTAACAACATTCTATAAATAAAACTGATTGTGCAGTCAAGTTCATGTTCTGATTTAATATTCCATTGTAATAGTTTCAGTCCCACAAGTCCAGGGCAGAGCGCTTAAAGCCAAGTCCAAAATAAAATCACTCCTGAGATTACCATCACCACAACACCATTCAGCCAATAACACTAATGATACACTTAACAAAAAGCAATTAATCATGCGCACAGATTGGCGTTTGCTTGACCTTAGCCATCACACTTTGTGTCCTAAGCCCACTGGCTTTTTGATTAATGATAATACATAGTACCAGACAGGCAAAACAAACAGAAACACAATTTCTATATTGCATACTTTTCGACGCTTTATTAGGCACAATTATTCTTCGGAAAGAAAACTAGATCTAAAAAGGGGGGGAGAATATAATGGGTTCTATATACACGAGTAAATAAGTACACACAACGCACCCACATAGCTAAATATGTGTTGAATTTGTCGGGAGTGCGTTATGTACATTTGCTTAATTAATAAGAGAAACATCGCAGCAGCAGAAGCAGCTGGGCTTTGACTATAAATATCACACATCCGCCGTGTGTCACATCAGCTTTGAGCCGAGCTCCCTTCGGTGGACTTGGACTGCTCCAAGCTGCTTTGCTCACTCGTCCCTCAGCGTTAGCTTGAAATTCAACGGCGATTGTGGAATGTACGTGGAGTTCACACGGTACACAAACTCCCCGGAATTGTACGAGACCTTGTATTTGCGAAAGATCTGTTCCGAGAATTAAACCCGACAAATTAGAGGGGCTATGTATGTGCGAACATAGGTGGAAAAAATAAAAACCTACCTTGGCCAGCAGCGTGTGCAACTCAATTTCGGCAAAACGTCGACCCACGCACATGCGACGTCCAAAGCCAAAGGGCAAACTCACAAACGGGTGAATTTTCTGGCTAGCATGTGGGCAGCCATCTGAAAATAAAAATGAAAGGCAAAAATGTGCACTTTAAATCGTCCTTCAAATTTGTTAAATTTTTCTAGTGAAAAGTACAGAGTTTGGGTACAATATAAATTTAAACTTGGCCTACACACCTTTTACACGTTTTTTTTATAACATTTTAAGTTTACCCTTTAAAGTTTAGGATTATTTTGTGGTGGAAACATTTATAAACTTTTTCGATATTGCTTGAATATTCTAGGAAGTTTTACTTTTGAATGCAAGTTTTCAACAGCATATTAACTCTATAGCGTAGTTAATAAAAACCTTAGTTGTATAAAAATGTTATATTTTTTTTTAGTCTATAGTATAACTTAGGAAAACATGTTAACGTTATTTTTTTATATTTAATAGTAATAATAACAATTTCCTTTTATGTTAAACTTACACAATCCAACTATAAAAGTCCCAACTAAGTCTTTTGTTCCCCTTTTTAATATTTACTGTACCAAGTCTTCAAAATAAAAGTGTGCTGCCAAAAAGTATGCAAAGATTTTAAAAAAACTAAGTGCTGGTGCTTTTTAAGGACTGTTTTAAGGACGAATGAGTAGTAACATTTACCTGCATCTGGTGCTGACTGTTTCAGCCATCGCTCCGGCAGAAAACGCTTGGGCTCTGGGAAATATGCGGGATCGTTTGACACCACCAAATGGGGGAAGATGACGTGCGTCTGAAAGAAAAAGGAGGGACATTAAAATGGCAATCCTAGGGGTCACTCTTTTTCGAGGGACTTACGCCCTTGGGCACGTGATAGCCATTGATGACAGCATCCGACTGAAGACTTCGCCCATTGGCAATCACCACGGGACGCATGCTACACAGGGAAAGGGGTTATCCACTAAAAAAAGGGTCTTAATCATAGAAAGTGCCTGCGTACCGTAGAGTTTCCTTGACACAGGCTCGCAGGTAGGGCATCTGCTCCAGGACATTCTGGTTGATCTCCGCCTCGCGGTGGGGAAACACCTTCTCCAGTTCCGCAAAGAGTCGCTGTTGTTTCTCTGGGTTCTTGGCCAGCTGATAAATTGTGGAAGAGGCCGCCACAGAGGTCTTAAAGAAATATTGATTTATATTAATATTATATTATATTTATATTATAATATTTATTATTATACCGTATCCACTCCCACCAAAAACAAATCCAGTGCCAAAATGGCAGCCAATTTTCGATTGCCCGTCTTTCGCACTATCCGCTCCACAATGGATATATCTGCCTCCGATTTGGGCAAACCCCTAGCCTCATCCGCATCAGCCTTGTCCATGGTCTTGCCAATGTTCTTCATGCAAATTCTATGGCGCAGAGTGATTTTATTGGCTGAATGTTGTGTGTGTATGTGGCCAATAAACTCACGCTGTGAACTGATCCAAAGCCTTGACGAAGCTGCGATACGCTTTTGTGGGATAGACGCGCCACAGGGGCATTCGTAGTTCCAATTCGGGAACCGCCCAGAAGAACGTGTTGATGGCATCAATAATCTGCTGGGCCTCCTCACTTCCCTCGGGCGACAAACAGCCCAATCTCGTGTCCAAAGAAACGCGACCCACAGCTGAAATAAATTTTGGGAATTCATTTATTATTTTTAGGTGTAATCTACGAATCTAAACATGTCACAAAATGAATTCTTTTCTATGAAAACAGTATTCAGACTTTTTAACTAAATTGGTCTATTAAAAGTTCACTAACATGTTTAAATGCAAAGCTCGTTAGAGTTTAGTATTTATTTGACCTAAAATTACGGAAAACTGGGTTTAGACATTTTAATGAGTTTATGTTAAAGGAAAAATAATCACCCAGCAGCTGAATTTTCTCAGGCTAAATTTAATTTATAAATAATAAATAAAAGAAGGAATATTTAATTTAAATTGACGGTTTTCAAAATGTATTTTACCAATCTTTAAATGTCCCAAAGTCACATTAAACCCTAATTGCCATGGCTATATTTCTGTAAACATTGACAAGCCAGTGCCATAATCGCATAAGTAAAATGCAATTGCAACAACTTACATTCCAAGGCCCATTTGTAGAGCTCGTGGAGGAAATTGGCTGGCAGCTCGTCCTTTTCGTCGCGCATCAGCTCAATACTGCAGATGGGAGGATACCGAATATATGTATATGTAGATTGCATAACAGCTTGGATTGGATTGGATGTGGATGTGGATGTGCAGATGCTTAGACGCCTCAGACGCCTCAGACGACGACTTACCGGTCCATAAACTCGCTGGCAATGTCATTCAGCGGCGGAATGTACTTCTTGGCCGTCTGCGGCTGCAGCAGGATGTGCTGCACCTCCTGCCTGAAGGCCTCCCACTTGGGTCCGTGCCTGCAGTGTGCAATGTTGAATTATGTGAAAATGTGTGGGATGTGGGTGGATGCGGCTGCCCGCCATAATATCCGTTATATAAGCACATTACTTACACGCCAATTAGGCCGGCCACATCGCCAAAGAAATCGCGTCGCAGGTCGCCCTTGTAGTGGCGCAGTGAGGGCATCGACGGTCTGTGGGGTTCCATGTTCCATAGCAAACAAAGAGTGGGGTTTTTTTTTGTAAAAAATATATAACAGAAAAGTGTAGGTACACAAAAAAAAGCCATGAACATTTTATTTTTGCCATTGAAAGCTATTTTTAAGCTTTTAATTTTAAATGCAGTCTAACTTTATGGAATTAATTTTTTAAACATACACTTGCGACTTACAGAGACTTTGGGTTATAGTAGGTCTACTGTATCTTCAGAAACACCTCATTACTAAAAATAAACCAATCATATATTAATAAGACTGTCTAGACTCTTTTAACCATTTCAATTAAAAAATAGATAACACAAGTAAATTGGTAGATATATTATTTTTGACAATTTTAATCAACTTGAACTATGATATGTAATTTTATATTTACATTTGTAAGGCTAAAAAACCACAAAGAACATATTATTTTCTAGTAAAAGAAATCCCTAAATAATGAGCAATTTGGCTCATGTTTTTCGCTGTATACATTTGAGCCTGGCTGAAACCCTCCACGCACTCAAAGGCCATCCGCTCGCCCCTTTTGAGGTCGCTTGCCCTTGCGTGCAGACAGACCGGCGACGACAACATCAAACACAAATTCGTACTAAAGCCCACACAAAACGAAGCGATTTCAGTCCTGCTCTTTATACACAGAGACCCCTTGAAATATATGTAGCAACTCGTATTTGCATTATATTTGTCTACTCGCATGTCACAGGACAAATAAAAGAAGAGTATTTATTGGCTTTTGTTTTATGCACCACCCTGTTCTGTTCTGTTCTGTTACAGCACTTAGCCAACAATTTCTGACTGCTCCGACAATGGGTTGCCCCAGGCAACAAAGTGCTCAATTAAATGACAGATTCAAGTGTAAATATGTAAATTTAGTTGCTTTAAAAACTGTCAAGAAAGTGTGAAAATTCTTCATTGAATTATGTAAATTACGTTGAAGAAAACGTAATAGTTTAAAAATAGGCAAAAATGAAGTCATGGCAGTTATATGATTCGATTTGTGCAGAACAAATGGTGTAAACATAATATAAAAGGCTAAAATAAACTCTAAATTCACAGAGAAAAAAGAAACACTTGAAGGGGGAACCCCAAGAAATCTCTCTCCAAGTTGACCCCAAGATTGTCACGATCGCAGACCTTTTCCGAGTTAGGTATTCCCACATTTTCTCTCCGAGTTTTATGGGGCTCGTAAAAAAGTCAACAAAGCCGACGCCTCTTGGCCAAATAACACATCTCCATCAATCAGTTGGCCAGTTGGTCAGTCAGTCGGTCAGTATTGTGAGCAGTAGTTAGCTTCACACTTCCCCCAAGATGGGGTTCATTCATCAATCTGTCTGCCGGTCTGCCAAATAGCAAACACTACTACGCTTAATGTTGTCCCATGTCCAATCTATTAGCGATTCTTTTCACTCATTTTAATGATGACTTGCCAAATGTGCTCGCCAAAACGCAAACAAAAGAGTGTGTTTGGCTTTTATTTTTTTTGGCCATTTGGCGGCGGCTATCGATCCGCATTGTTGTTGTCCATAAACTACCATACATAAACTATTGAAAAAACATAAACGATAAACGTAACTTGTTAAATTTGGTTCATGGCCACGGCTATAACGTAGATATGTCCGAATGATATGCGAAAAGGCGGAGCAAAAAGAAAGCTTATAAAAGTTATGGACACGTTAGCGATCTGTGTGTGACTTTCGTTTGGTTTGCCTTTATTTTTTTCGGCCTGTTTTTATTTATTATCTATGATGCAAAAAAAACGAACAAAACCGAACGCTTGTGAATAGTTTGTTTTGTTTGGTTTTATTTCGGTTGGATCTCGTGTTGCTAGGCCTACGGATCGGATAGCTGAGATATGTACAAGTGAAAGTTTCAACTTATTTCAGTTTATTGGTTTTTTCTACTACGCTTAAAAACACTACACAATCTTGTTGACATTTTTGTTTCGGGTGGAGTATTTATTTTATGAGTGATAAGCCTTAGTTATTCTTGGACATCAATTCTTTAATTAAAAAGTAAAGATTAAAATCCCAGTCTTATGTTGTCCTTGTTTTCCTTGAAATTCAATTAGAGACAGAGCCCATGGAATTTAAACTTCCCACACAAAAATGTGTCACATTTCACATATAAAATATTTTTCGTATCTGAATGCTTCGATATCAATCTCTCCCACAATATTTTCACACATTCTGTTTAATCCGCACTTCGATGTATTCCACCTTCGTTCGTTAATAATTTAATTACAGGCTGCACATTCAGTATGCGCATAAATAAACAGGAATTGCATTTACATTGGTGGAGGGAAAAGGGAAAAGGGGAGGCGGATTCGGCCATGCATGACTGATTTGCTGCGGATATATATATGCTAAAAGCTATATGTGCATGGTGCATGGTACATGGCTATGTGAAAATGTGGGGGGAATGCGGGGGATTGCGGGTTATTCAGACCAAGTGCAGCCATGCAGGACTTAGCCATAATGTTGGGTTTACAACAATTTAATTAACTAGCTTAAGGCTTCAAAGGAACAGTTAAAAAACAAAAGTTTCTTGGGCATTTTAATGTTTTTTTTTTTTAAATATTTAACTTGAGCTTCGACTTAATGAAAGGTAAATATTTAAAGAAGAATAATGTGCTTTGTCCTAAGGTCCTGGATATGGTTTCATAGACTAGCCTCTTAAATCCCAGCATAAATCTCTTTTCCCACGACTCACAAACTAGTAAAAGCTAATCAATCAAAAAATAAACAGACATGCGACATACGAGCCGTATACGCAATTTGGCAGTGCATCATCGAAGGAGAGCAAAAAACATTGATTAATCACTCACCGGTGTGGCATTGCCTCCTCCTTCTTGAATATATTACGGATCTCATCGCCATCGAAGACGAACAGCAAATCCGGATGACCAATCAGACCACCTACTTTGGCCATCTTTCCATAGTCCACGTGCAGCTGATTCATAACCTTGTCCAAGTCGCTAATTTTGTAGGTTCCTGTGCACAGTGACAACCGGTTATTAGTTATCCTTGGACGGAATTCCAGTGTTGACTTACCAATTAGGGGAGCAAAGCGCCAGGAGTTGCCAATCAGCGGTAAGGGATATGGACCCGGCACTTCCGAGTACGGACGCACTGCAGCCACCGAGGAAGTGGTGGTTGCGGTTGTTGTTGCTGCTGCCAATGCGGTGGTTGTTGCCTCTGTTGTTGTTGCTGCTTTTAAGGCTGGTTGTTGGCTGTCAATTAGTGGAAGTTGTTTACAGTGAAAGAAACACATAAAAATTAGAGATTTTTTGGGGTAATCTCTAGAGATTTGAAATTGTTTATTAAGGTATATGGAAGACTATATACACTTTAGATAAATTCTGCTTATTTTGCAATATAATTTAGATGTCTTTAAAGGATTTAATAACTACAAGTGATTTCTTTAGATATATTATTCAAAACTTCCAATTTTAGGTGGTTATAAAATCACCAGAATTTTCAGCGGAGACTTTAATTAGAATTTCCTATCTAAACTTATGAGAACTAAATTTCTTTTATGAATTTCTTAAATTGTAAAAAATGTAACCAAATTAAAATAAGTAACTTTTCTCATTTATTTTTTGTGCACTAATTGAAAGAGTTGGTGTGGGTGTGTGAAAATCACTAACCTGACATTAAATTTCTTCAGATTGGCCGATTCTCCGTTTCGCAGTCGCTGCATTGCAATTGATTTTTCAATTTCCGTTGCCACGCCCACTCCGCTGCTGGGTGGCGACACCACCGCCGTTGCCCCCTTGGAGTGGGGCAAGTTGGTGGTGCTGGAAGTGGAGCGTCTCATCAGCGCAATGGAGGTTTTGCGTAAGCCCGACATCTTGAGATGCTGCTATTAGTTGGCAGTTGTTGGTGGTCCTGTTGGGAAAAGAAAAGTATTATGTAAAAAGTTGAGCAAGTTGAGCACGAGAGCAATCTGCCGCCGCCGCCGGCAACTAAATTGTGTATTTATGCTGATTCTGGGAGTGTTTCCTCCGGCGTGGCGAAAACTTTTGATGCATTTCCAAGTGGCCTGCCTGGACCCTGGGAAAATCAATCAATAGGAAAATAAAGGCCACTCGCTTTTGATTATTCCAACGATTATTCCCCATGGACTTGGGTGTGTAAATATTATCGCCTATCCATATTCATTTAAACTTTCAGCGTTGACAGCACTTAGTCCGAGTTAGTTGCTAAACAAAACCGAGCAAACACAATCGACGATTGTCCCTTGTCCTCGGATTTGGATTCGGATTCGGATTTTGGATCTGGGATCTCGGGGGAGCACTTAAGAGAAGCGGGGGAATTCAATTTGTCGGTCGGTAGTCATTTTCTCAGTCTCCAGTCTCAGTCAATAATCAAGTCGGAGTTAGCTAGCGTTAAATTGAGCACAACTACAAGCACTCGTGTAATGTGAATTCAAACAAAGAAAACACAAGTTGAAGAGTTATTGAAGTAGCGCAACTGAGGGCCAAATCAAACCCCTTGGCCAAGTCCCATTGTTGTATAAAACTTACATAAAGTAAAGCCTCGAATGGGAAAAGTCTTTGAAGGGAAGCTAAATCAGTATGACAATGTTTGACAAAGGTTTTATAACTTCTGAACATTGACAAACATCTTTGGTATGTACATAATTTGTACCTTGTTTACTAACAGAAGTGAGACTAAGTAAAGTCTAGTTTATATAAATTAAAACAAATTAAGCTTATTAAACAAACCTTAGCTTGATTTAATGACTCAAAACTTTTAACAAATTTCAAATATATCTGTGGTCTTGTGACAGTATAAGTAATGGTACACATTTTAATGCTGTTTATTAATTGAACATAACTTTCATACATTAAATATATTTTTATTATTGTAAATAATAATATAAATCAATCTGTGTTTAATAACTTTTAAATTATTTAGTTTCTTGTGGCTGGCTGGCTATCTGGCTGGCTTCTGGCTGGCTATCTGGCTGGCTGCGTATCTGCTTGAAGTTGCAGCAGATAGTGTAGTTCCGCATGTCCGTTGTGCACCAATTTTAAATAAACTTTTTAAATATACTAGTTAGATTTGAGAACAATTGTTTTTTAAAGTTTATTTGTTTGATAGTATATAGAAATGTGAACACCATTTAAATACATTAAATTTAATATTTTTTTATATTGTTGTAGATACTTTTTTTTATATTATCATACTACCAATTAAAATTAAAAAAATTAAAAGAATAGACACACCTAAAAACAAAAAAAAAAAAAAGTGGTAAGGTTGTGTGTTGATTGTTTGTTGGGTTGTCATTTCCTGAATCTTCAAACGCTCTATAAATCAAATCTTTGTTACAATAACCTTTTTCTAAAGTGTGGTTGGCTTTAATTTTCCTAAATTTTTCTGGGAGTATACAAAACTCTTTTTCTTTACCCCAAAAATCACAAAACTTGGCAAAACACACGACAACACATTTAATATGAGCATTCCTCCCCCGCAGGCAGAAACAAAAGTGGCAACGAGGCAAGATTGCTCATACGCCGCGTATGCCAGCGAACAAAGGCAAAGCATTGATGAGGCGACTGGGGGCCACTTTTGGGGGCCCTCTTGTGCGCCTGCTCCCCGAAAGGCAATATAATTTAAATGCCCAAAATTTGATGGAACAGAAAGCAGAAAGCACAAATCTGAGCAGCAAGTTGTGCCTCCTTTTATTTCTTGTGTACACTCTCGTTGGTGGCACAAAGGCAGCTTGGCAGCTGGAGGGAGCAGGGCGGCTTATCCTTGCCCTTGTCGCACAAGCGGCGACCTTGAGCTCCTCAAGCGGTAACAACAACAACAACAAACACAGAGAACACAGAGAACACAGAACTACATATTTCAGTATGCGTATCGCCAGGCGGTTATAATGAACTTGAGTGATAATCCCAGCGCCTGCGAGTAATGTATAGCAGGAGAAATGTCAAGCAGCAGCCCCACTTGTCGTTGACTTTTATGACCATTGTTTGTGATATATATATATATGTATAGAGGGGCAGTCAGTGGGTGGGAGACACAGCTGTTCTTCCCACCCACAACCCACACTTACCCCACTTTTAGTGTTTTCTTTACACTCGAATGAATGCGAAATTGAAAGGAATTCTATTAGCATTCGTCTGCTAACTGAGGTAGCAGAGGTAGGTGGTCGAAATATCGCGCAACCGATTATTATGTCACTCCAACAGCTTGGCAAATCATTGGCCTATTGAGTTTTTGACTTGCCCTCCGAGGTGTGGCAAAAAAAACCATATTCAAATTTGCTTTGAAGATGTTTGTTGCTCAAGTCTTGAAGTGCATCTAAGTAGTTCAGCTGGCTTGCTTAGGTTTTTAAGGGGAAAAATTGTGTATTGGAAAAATCACTTTACTAATTTTTTATAATTTGTTTTGACAACTGACTGATTTGTCAGTTTCAAATTCTGTTGTCTTTAAATTTTAGGTTTTTTTTTTAATTAACAATGAATGTTTATTTTTGATACCTTAAATTAACTAAGGGTTCATGTTAAAAACATTGTAGTTTAGTTCTTTCTTTCTTATCTATTTAAAAACTTCCTTAAATATTAATAAATTTTTTAAGTTGCTATTTTGATCCAAAAAAAATCCTTCAATATTTTTTATATCTTTTATATTTTTTTTTTCTATTTTTAACACTTTTTGTATTTATTTTTCACATCATTCAGATTTATGTGTCTATAATTTTACAGACTTTTATCTTTCTCTTGAGATCATAGTGAAGCCACTTGACTTTAAAAGACAGCAATTAAATACTTGTTTTCTTTTTTACCCAATACTTTTTTTTAACCATAATTAAATTGGCCTTTCACGCTAACAGTTAATGTCTTTGACAGCCAAGTTGACTGAATACTTTTCAGAGTGCAACTAGTTTTTCCATTGGCACGCCCAAATTGACTCGGGAAAACTCACTTGTTTTGTGGATTTGTTTTCCTCGGCCTGCCACGCCAGTTGGTTGAGTTTTAGATTGAGTTTCAATCGACTTGTTTTAGTTTTAATTTATTTGCGGCTTTCCTGGAGACTTTCAAGTCGCTGCTGCTGCTGCTGCCGTTTGTGCACAATTAAAAACAGCTTTTCAAGTCTTTTGTTTCTGGGATTTCTATTGTTGTTGCTTTAAGCCAATTTCCCACTCGCACACAAGGTGGAGATTTTGCACACACAGGTCTTTTGGTCTTTTGTCACGCAAAGCAAAGGTTTATGTGGCACACCACCGATTTATGTGTTGCCTCTGCCTCCAAGCGAATCCCAGACCGAGTCCGCGTCCGAAACCGAAACCGAGAGTGGAGTGAATGAAGTGGAGCTCCGAGCTGTGAGCTGTTGAGCTGTTGCCTCGTAGACAATCCGCGACGCACTAAACGCGATCGCCGGGCTTCTTAGTCTACTTATACCACAACTATACTCCAAGTTTTTCCATCCACTTTTCGCGCGTTTTTTGTTGGCTTTGTCACTTAAGATATTTCTGCTAATTGCTGCCACTGCTGCTGCCTCTGCTGCTAGCCCGAAAAAAAAACTAGTTTCTGTTATAAATAACATAATTTTCAACATATCATAGAAACTGAAAGTGTATGTACCCTAATAATGCTAATCAAAAAGCAAAAGTTTTGGCTTAATATACTTGTATAACGGTCTTCATACCTTGATTGACATTAATGGGGGGCTTGACGATGCTTGGAATTGGTTCGTGATTTGCGATTTGAGGTTTAAGGTTTGAGGTTTGCGATTTGAGGGTTATGTAAAGTAAATAATTTATTATAAAACGCTGCTGAGACTAACGAGACCCATTTGCTTGGCTAAATGGCACGCAAAACGCTTAATTGAAAAGGCCATAAAAGCTGGTAAAACAATTCACAGAGGGAGCCTGCGAATAAATTGATCATGATGGGTTAACTCATCTTAGATAAGGTGAGAAATGTCATAATGGAGTTTGGATTCAATGTAATAACATTGATTTGCTTAGTTGAGTGATCTTAAGCTATATTTATACAAAAGGTAAATAGGTTTTCCGGACCCAAATATTTTTTTTACCTCTAAAAATGGATACAAAAGTCAGTTTGAAATTTAATCATGGATTTAGCTTTATAAATTCAATCCGAATAATATAATTGAAATTAAATTTTGTTTATTGCTAACATTAAAAATGGTTTTAAATTTAAACTTATAAAAGCAATTCAATTTTTTTATTTAGATCAAAACTATTACTTTTCTCACTTGCTTTCAACTAATTTCTTCTTGAATTTAAATGACGTTTTTCTAACAATTTCTGCAGCTTTAAGCCAAGATAATTACCACTTCATTCGCTTTCCCCTGCATTTAGCATTTATAAAGTTTACGATCTACTTTCAAGAAACCACAACTTAGCCACTTGCCACACATTGCAACACATTTTCCGGGCTAACAAATTACAGCTGCCTGCGGTTTTGGATTGGTAAACAGAAAAGAAAACTTTTATGATGGACATGTTAAATAATAAGATCTCCTCCGCCCGCCTGCCTGCCTGCCTGCCTGCCTGCCAAGTGCTAACCAAGGCGGTTGCCCAATAGGCAAACTATTGCATCCGTTTTGCAGGCATCGCTCAATTAGCGATTGTCCAAGAAATTGTAACAAATATGTGGGCCTTCGTTTTGATAGTGCAGTTTACCGCCAAACTTTTCCGCATGAAAGGCAGTAGTCATGAGCATGACTGGGCCAATTTCCTTGGTCCAGGTCCAAACCCTCTCTTAAGTATTGCCAACTTTGGTTAGGCAATTGTGCGTGTAAGTTGACCAAGAGCAAGTCAACCAAAGATTGATGCGATAACAAGCGCAGATTCCTCATTCAGCCCCCCAAAAAAAAAAACTATTTACGACCTGTGTGTGAACCTGGCCAGCAAATAAAATTAGCTGCCCTTTTATTTTTTGGGAAGGCATTGCGTGCCCGACGTTAATTACGGCCCAAAAACACACATATACTGGACACCCGACCCGACACACTGGTGGTGATGACCTACTTGTTGACGCTCTTACTCTTACTCTTACTCCCAAGCACGCAGACTCTCTATCCGTATCTCCGTATCTGTATCTGACAGATAGATGCCTTCGGTTGCGTTGAGGTTACACAACCGGCACAAATAAAACAAATTACACATAGCTTGTGTGTGCACGGAAATTAGAACCAGAACAAGTCACGGAAATGGAAATCATTTTGAATGGCTAGTTTTTGCAGCATTTTGAATGGCCAAGTTATGTGTCGGCTTTTCCCCCATTTCCCTTTTTTCCTTTGCAGGTTTTTTGTTTTTAATTGTTTGCTCAGCGCTTTGGTCTGCGCCTTAATTGTTTGCCCAAGACTTGGCAGATACGGGCAGAAAATTGAGTATGTCGGTGGGGTAGAAAAGATGGGCAAACATTTGTCTGGTTAAGCGATGCGATGTGGGAAATGGAATGACTGTAACACATTTTGCTTGCTCTCTGTTTCCTTGCAGTTTCCTGGATGATTTGGATCGGTTAGGCGCCAAGGATTACCAGCCAACTGAACAGGATATCTTGCGTACTCGGGTCAAGACCACTGGCATCGTTGAGGTACACTTCTCCTTCAAAAACCTCAACTTTAAGTGAGTGAAACATGTGCTTTTAAATATAAGAATCAATTTTATTTAAATTTTTTCCAATTTTTTAGATTGTTTGACGTGGGCGGCCAGCGTTCGGAGCGTAAGAAATGGATACACTGCTTCGAGGATGTCACAGCGATCATTTTCTGCGTGGCCATGTCCGAGTACGATCAGGTCTTGCATGAGGATGAAACCACGGTAGGATTGGGTTTATCTAACTGGTTTTTAATTGAAATTTGGGGATCTTTAGGCTATTTTATATTGACATCTTAGCCATCTTGCCCATTAAAATGTATACAACTATTATAGTTTTTTAATATTTAAACCGTTTTCGAAATAATTATGGTATTGAAATTAGCCTTTATAAATATTCGCTAAAATTATAACTTAAGATACAGTACACTTTTTTTAATATATTTTACACTATAATTACCTATGTATTTATATGAAATTTTTTATTTTCCATTTAAGAACCGCATGCAAGAGTCGCTGAAACTGTTCGATTCGATTTGTAACAACAAATGGTTTACGGACACCTCGATCATTCTGTTCCTGAACAAGAAGGATCTGTTCGAGGAGAAGATCCGCAAGAGTCCCCTGACAATTTGCTTCCCCGAGTACACAGGTGAGTGGTTACTCTAAACTTGTTTTTAGACTGTGTAACTAATAATGTATTTTTTGGCACTTAGGTGGACAGGAATACGGGGAGGCGGCTGCTTACATTCAGGCTCAATTTGAAGCGAAAAACAAATCAACCTCAAAAGAAATCTACTGCCACATGACGTGTGCCACAGATACCAACAACATTCAGTTTGTGTTCGATGCTGTCACCGATGTCATCATAGCAAACAACCTGCGCGGCTGTGGATTGTACTAAGAAGGATTCGGATGCGGATCCCGACGATGGATGATGTGGAGCAGAATGGGGGCGTTAGCAGGGAACACCGTTACGGTATTAAAGAGCAGCGCGGGAGCACAACAACCCACCAGCATTGATCAAAAAACCAAACAATTTAAGAGCAGAGCAGAGATGAGATGAGAACCAACCAACCAACCGCAGCAACCACAGCACACAGGACACAGGACACAGAACATAGGACACTGAACACTGAACAAGCAAAGCCCAAAGAACTTTTATTTGTTTAACAAAAATCGGCAGATGGATGTTATGGGGAATAAGCGACAAGTACATTACATAATATCGATAATACAATGCTAATGATGATCAGGCAGGCAGGCAGCAGGCGAATAAGAGGTCACATTTGGACAGGCAGTTGATTGAAAGGCATTTCCTATATACATACATATACAACACACATACATATGCATTATGCAAAGCCACATGTACGACATGACACTAACACACACTCACACACAAGCGCCAGCATTGCATATAGTTGTTGTTTGGTCTGAATAATTTTTATAGAATTTCATAATTTATGTGTAGTTTAGTTTCCTCATGTATTTATTAAACAAAAACCAAACGAGCGTATATCTACATATACCGCATATATATATACATACACTTCTATACATTATATATATATATATTATACATATATATAAATATTATATATTAAATGTTTCCTGTTGCAATCTCTCTTTGAAATTATTCATGCCATCAACGCTCTGCATTTGTCATGCTTGTTTAGACCTTAAGTTTGAAAGTTTCAACAAAATCCAGCGGCAAAGGAAATAATAATATTAATTTGATTGCGTGTCAGCGTGTGGGCTAAAGTAAATATTATATAATAAACCAAAAACAAACCGAAACAAACGAGGAAGGGAAAAAACACAAAAAATATGGAAGGCAAATCTTTAACGTCTAAGTCTAATTTAAAGATAAATGAAACGGATATAAAAAAACTCTATCTATTGTATTTACAAGAACAAAAACGAACAAAACGTAAACTAAACCGGAGAGGAGTCAAGCAAAGTAACGCATATGTGGCCACTTAACTAACTTGTGTAAAGAGCAGCAGTAATCGATGATGATGATGATAATGATTGATTGATACATTTCAATGTAAATTGTAATTTGTTGAATTTACGTGTATAGAAGAAGTTTAGCTGGCAAACACACACACAAAAACAAACACACACACGCACACTCCGAACACACAAACTAACTTTAATTTACTTCACTTTATGAGCTGATTTGTTGTGATTAACAATGATTTGTGGCATTTATACAAGGAGCAAGGCAAATGCAAATCAGCAAGGATCAAAACACAATTCAACTTTGGCGGCGCACAAAAGCATGCTATATATTTTTGCCATATCTACGCACACACCCACACAAAATATGAATCAAAATGAATGGAACGCAGAACTCAAATCTCCCACAATGAAACTAAGGATTGTATGTAATAATATTTATAAATTGTACTTTTAATGGTAACCATCTTCATACATGTACCTATATGTATGTGACTGTATCTAGCGAATGGCATTTAACCCCCGACGTATGTTGAATTGTTTGATTAGACGACTTATTATTATTATAATTATTATGTATATGCTTTGTATGTATGTACTTTGTGCATTTTGATTTTACACAACGATTTAGCTGCAATGAATTTATATTGTTATTTTTATAGTATTTCTTTTGTATCTGCCCAGTCTTCTCCTCCTCGTCCCCTCACTGGACGCCTCCTCCTTACACTTGTGCTCTTGCTCTAGTTGGACGGAAATCCATTTATGTTTTATAGTTTTTAAGCCTAATTTATGTAAACGCACACAAAAACACACACAACTTAAACATCAACTAAGTAAGTTTATTAGCGAAATAAATATTATTTGACATTCAACAAAAAGTAAGGACAATTTTTGGGCAAGCCCCGCAGATCCAGTGAAACTTTTCAAAAGTTGTGTTGGCCACAAGAAATCCGTACAAATTCCGTACACCTACGTTTCTAGATTTTAAAAACACCGATCAGCGAACATTCACTTCTCAGCATTTACTTAGGTCAGCCAACACTTTCCCATTTCCATGACCCTCCCCCACCCCCATCCCTCTCTACGATATCCTGGCCCAAACCAACCAAACACTGTAATATTTAATACGTATGTATTTTCCATTCAACTTGTAAAATTCTACCAAAAAAGAAAAAAAACAAAAGAAACGCAAAAACCATTTTCAAATAAAACTATTTATTCAAAAACAAAAATCAACAGCCATTTTTTTATTATTTTAGTTTAAGTTTTTAATTTTTCTTACAGCCAGAGAGACATTTTGCATGAAATAGATTACATTGTTGCTGCTGGCTTCGAATTTGGGGTAAAATACAGCATGAGATCAGTATATAGTCACTTGACCAGTAATGCAGAAGATCAAGAACAAAATGTTCAATAATTATATGTAATTATAAATAAATACCAAATCGATATATTTATTGACAATTTAATTAAGCCACAAACAACAAAGTTATTCATTTACCTTCGAGACAAAGTAAACAACAAGGTCGGTCTATATACACAGATATATAAATTTAAATAAATATATTTAGTAAAGGGAGATCAACAAATTGCTACATGAAAACATACACACATATGTACTATATTTTTCTCGTAAATAATTATTAATGGAATACTCATATGGAAGCGACTATAATTTTCCTCCTCGATGTCGCTCAACTTTTGAATCAAGAGAGATCGCAAAACTAAAAAATAAAATAAAATAAAAAGCAACCGGCATTCAAGTAATAGCAAAACATTCGTTCATATAGTACAGCAAAGCATTAATCGCAGTATATCGACTAAACTTTTTGCATATTTTCAATACTAAATGGAATAGAGTGGAATGGAAATGGAATCAAACATAATTCATATTTTTCTAAAGCTCATACACCTCTTTGCTCCACACACACCCCCCACATAAGTCATACAAACGCAAGTCGCACCACTACTAAAATTACTTTAATAGCAGTTAAAACATTTATAAGTGAGATCCATAAAAAGAGCTAACAAACGTAATGTTAATTAATTCGAATCAAATGTCAGAGGACATTCAGACACACGATTTTTTGTAAGTGGCGTAAACAAATCTTTGGGATTTTAAGAGGAGCTGGAGCTGGAGCTGGAGGAGAGACGAGGTGGAAAAAGTGGAACCAAGATTATAGGTTAGACAAAGTTTAGACATTGTATCTAATCTAATTTGTAGCCCAATTCAAAATGCTTTCGTTGTCCCATACAGCAGATCAGATTTGTTTAACTTGTATATGGTAAAATATTTATATACTTATAATAACGTATGTGGAAATATAATTCTCCTCAATTCTTGAGCTCCTTTTCTCTCTCTAATGACCCACGTGGATAATGTGTAGCTAATGGCCCATGGAAAGTTTTAAAATGAGATTGAAACGAGCCACAGAATCTTACTAAGCTCGATAATGATGAAAGAATTTGAATCGTTGAATTAAAAATTTAAAGTAATATATATAAAAAATAAAAATAATGATATAAAAACTGAAATAACAAAAGAACAAAACCAAAATGTTTGTATGTAAAAGAAACTCAAAACGTTAGAGATCATCTACAATTTAAATAAATATAAATAAAAACAAAATTAGCTTCATGTTTTTTTATTTATAAGGTCGTGGGGGCAAATAATCTGGTTGTTCGAAATCGGAATAATAGTGATGGGGATCAATAGCTAAGGTATTTTCTTGCTATGCCCAGTTATCTTGCAATAAAACTTTGCAAAAATATTGCTCCTGAAATAATTGAAAATAAAATACCTGTTGTGCAGATCTGTCGCTCAATATATCTCTAAAATCAGGTAAACTTCCTTTGAAACTTAAATTCAGGTAGAAACAACTCACCCCAAACATGTTTTCTCCCGTACAGTCTACAAAACAATTCTTAGTAAATGTCGGTATGGACAGGTAAAATATTCTACGAAAGGCCGTACGGCCAAAGGTCGGGACAAGGTCGAAACGCTACTGTACAAAATCGTTTGGAATTATTTGTAGCAAACAAGTTTCTCAATAACAATAAAAAGAAGTGTATAACTTTCTCTAAACCTTGTCTTCCGTTTTATTTTGGATATGTTTAAAAAGGGATTCCTGGTGATTGTTTCTATACAATTTGTGTGGTGTAACCTCAGTATAACTGTCTTATTTGTATAAAAAAGAATCAAAATAATTATAACTTTCAGGAATCCCTCTAAAATATAATCTGTTATAACTAGTATATTGCTATGTCTACTCTAAAAGTTTCTTTTTCGACTTGGGCGTGGATATGGTCCGCAAGGACACACGTCTCGGCGTCTTGTTGTTGGGCGTGGACGGCGTCGATTCAGTCACCTTCGATGGGGTTTCAGTTGCCTCCTCCTGCGTATCCTCGTAAACCAGGCGCATGTCTTCAGTCCGCTCGCAGGTGGCCTCACTGGCTTCAATTACTACTTTCTTTGTTTCCGGCTCCTTGACATCCGGCAGCGATTCCTGCGAATCCTTCTGTGTCGCAGGGAGAGGTGTGACGCCCTCTTCAAGGGGCCACGCATCCATGGCCTCCTCCATTGGCCCCACCGGCGAGTTGACGGGCATTTCAACAAGTACGCGGGGAGTGCGCCTTACTGCAATGGGCGTGGCATGTTTGGCGGGTTGGCTCTTCGGGGTTAGGTTAAAGTTGCTGGAGCTGCCGGGTGTGCGGGGCTGGCGACGCACCTGAATGGGCGTAGCTGGGCGGGCCTTCTTCTCGGGCGACTCGAACTTCTCATCGGAGCTGATGATCTCCTTGTCGGTAACCGGAACCACCACCACCACTGCCGGCTGTGATGTTTCTGTTAGAGGCTCTGCCTCAGTGCTGATCTTGCGCTTCACAGGTCCAGCTGCATCCTCTACTTTATTAGTAGAGATGGCTGTGGGCTTGGATACTTTACTTTCCTCTCCATCTTCTAGCTTTCGTGGAGATCTGCGAATAGCAATCGGTGTGGGCGCGGCTGTAACTTTACGAGGCGAACGCCGGAAGGCAATGGGTGTGGGCTTAACATCGGTATTCGCCTTCGTTTTGGGACTGCTCGAGCTGGAAGAACTGGCGCTGTGCGTGGAGGAATCGTTTTCGGCATCCAGATCAGGTTCGGTCTCCTCTTTTAGCCCTGGGCCTGGAGTCTTCTTGTTTGTATTTGGTTTGGTCTTCTCCTGCAGTGGTTTCCGTGTGGCTGCCACCTCATCCGACGACACCTTGCGACTCTTCTGCTTCTTTTTCTTCGGCAGCGGTGGCACATTCTCTGATGATTTTAGGGCAGCGACCAGCACTGCATCCATATCCTCGTAGCGCTCGCCCAGCTCTCCCGGCTCGAAGGTCAGCAAGGAGCAGAAGCCATCGGTGCTGGACACGATCAGGACAGTTCCGTCACTCGACCAGGTCAGATCGGTGAGCCTGGTGTAGTGGATATTCGAGACAATTGCAAACGGCACCGACTGCTGGGTGTCGTAGAAGAACACCGAGTTCTTGGTGGCCACGGCATAGATCATCCGGTAAGGCAGCGAGATGATTGGTGGGTTCTTCTCCGCATTGTACGGTCTCAGACGGTACAGCATCGGAGAGCAGCGCACGGCCACAGCGTACTCGTTGGGAAAGGGCAGCACGAAGGCGGGTCGCGATAGGTCATAGCGACTGAATCCGTAGGTGGTGTTTATGGGCTTCAACACGCCGTCGTAGTCGGTGATTCCCGCTGGCGTAAGCAGCAGCTTGCCATCGGGGGTGAAGCACAAACGGCGGAAGAAGGTCTGCAAGGTGCCATCATGGTACAGCCGGACGCTCTTGCCGTGCATCTCGTGGCCCTCTTTGACTGGGAATCCGCACTTGCTGACCCGGTGGAGCACTCGCTTGGTATTTGCATCAAATATCCGCATTTGCCTGGAACCGAAGAATATTTTTATTAATAACTTAGAACATTTTGGGATCTAATTGATTACCTGTCCGTGCTCATGGTGGCTATGTACTGGTTGCAGGGATCCCAGGCCACGCCCTGCACATAGCCCTTGTGGTCGTCGAGAATGGCCAGCGACTTGCCCTTGTGGACATCCCACAGCATCGCAGTGTTGTCCACCGATCCTGTGACCAGAAACTGCGAGTTGGGCGCCCAGCTGAGGTCGTAGATATCCTCCCGATGGCCGCGCAGCACCTTCAGCGTCATCCAGACCTCCTTATCCTGATCACTATTGCCATCGGCATCCACAATGTTGATCACTTCGTGGTCGGCCTTCTGCTTCCAGATGAACACAACACTCTCGTCGTCACCGGAGGCTAGTAGTTCGCCATTGGGTGACCATCTGACCGTGTTGACAGCCCGCTGATGTCGCGACAGATCGGCGGCCAGCTCCAGGTCCACGCCCTCATCACAGCGATTCACATACCAAATGAGGACATGGGCATCTGTGCCCCCGGAGGCCAGGCGACACAACGCCGGCGAACGCAGTCCCTGGCCGTTCAGCTGTATGTCCACGCTCAGCACGGGGTCGCGGTTGTGCCACGAGATCTCGGGTATCTTGCACTTCATCCTGATAAATTATTTAATTGACTGAAGTGCGAAAAACTCTTTTATGCGGTAGATTTCGCGCCTAAAAATGTGACCACCGGTCAGCGGAATACCACGGTCAGGTTATCGATTGCTGTTATCGGTTGGCAGAGCGATTGATTACCGATACCAGGGCTGCACTCCCTCCTCGAAAATGGTATACAAAAGGTTGTAGTTCTGATTTCCCCTGATTTAACTCAATTTATTTTGTTTATTACAGTCTGTTACGCTGCACACTGACGTCGGAGACCTCAAAATAGAGCTTTTCTGCGATGCCTGCCCCAAGGCGTGTGAAAACTTTCTTGCTTTATGCGCCAGCGACTATTACAGCGGTTGCGTGTTCATCCGCAATATAAAGGGTTTTATTGTTCAGACTGGAGATCCTACCAACACGGGAAAGAATGGACAGTCCATTTGGGGACAGAAGTTTGACGACGAGTTCAAGGAAACTGTTAAGGTGAGCGGGGTTTCAAAGTTTTCCACGGTTCCTTTTCTTGAGAGAGCCCACGCCGGCCGTCTTTAGTACCCTGTAATCACGGCTACACAGGGTTTATTGTTTTTCTTTATCACAGAGAGAATGGTGAATTTGTTTCCGTTTATAATCTTTATGTTAAGCTCAAAGTTGATTCATGTCAAAGTCCCTTACGTTCCCCTGTTTATATGTAAGTTAGTTCGATCTTACCATGAAGATGAAAAAATGTACCCAAGAGTTTAGGTATTAACCTTCGACTAATCTGAAGTTCTGGGTTATCCGATTTTATAAACGATACTCATATCTCTAACATTTCCAGCACACGGATCGAGGAATGGTTTCAATGGCCAACAACGGCCCCAACGCCAATGCCAGCCAGTTCTTCATCACGTATGCTGCCCAGCCAAATCTGGACCTGAAGTACACGCTGTTTGGCCGCGTCATCGATGGCTTTGATGCACTGGACGAGCTGGAGAAGCTGCCAGTTAATCCCAAGAACTACCGTCCCCATGTGGACAAAAAGATCAACGGCGTGACCATACATGCCAATCCTCTGGCGACGTGATAGAGTTAAAATACCCAAATGGTACGCTTAAAAGGAAATATATATTTATAGCACTTAATTTACACGATTTCTTCGATTACAAACTAATTGATTGAGAAACATCAAATATTGTGCAAAAGTATCTAACGACTAAATCTTAAAATCAGCCAAGTCACAATTGTTTATAAAAAATTGCATTGTTTATATGTATAACGCTCTCTCAACGACTTTTGCACTTGATTTGGAACTTACACTAGACGGATGTACATGTATATAAGATGTGTTTAAAACGATCAACTAGAGGGGAGAAAACAAATGCTAACAAGAATCTGGACTACATGGATTATGTGGAGGCGCCGTTTGTGAGTGGTTTGGCGGGCTTCGGATGGTCCTTCATGTGCTGCTCGAACATGCTGCGGATGTCGGCCAGAGCCTGCGATATGTTCTTAGCAAAGCGATGCACATCCTGCAAGGGAAATTGGATTAGCTAAACTCCATTTTATGGGTATGGTTACTTCTTACCGTTTGCTGACACGTGGTCTTCGCTGAGATATGGAAGAATATCAGGTTCTCGCCGGCAATGATGTAGGACACACCATAACCATCATCGGCCACGGGCCCAAAGCCGCCTCCAGCGCTAATGCAGTTCGGATGCTTCTTCAGGTCCATCTTGGGCGTCTGGCCGTGCGGGGTCTGACTAGTGGACAGGCGCCAGGGTTCGCTGAGCACCTCGTTGAGGAAGGGGGAGTCCACCTCCAGGTACTTGGAGACAACATACAGGCAGAACAGATGCCTGTCGATTCCACGGCCACACATGGCATCCTGGTAGCCCAACTGGTGGCGCTCGCAGGCATCATTCATCAGCTTCACGCGCTCATCGTTCTGTTCAGCAAAAGGTCATATATATAAGTTTAAGATTTATGTAATTATATAGAGTCATCTTACGGTTGTATTGGAATTCTGCATGGCCTTTACCCAGGCAGACGACTCAATGGTGCACGGACGGACAGTCTCAGTTCTTCCCTCGCGGAACAGACGCGTCATGGAGGCCTCGTAAGTCAGTGAGAAGCGTCCGGCATCCCGGTAGTAAGCCAACTGCAGGGCCATTTGGATATAGGCATCCGGTGAGATGCGACACTTCTTCATGAAGCCCTTGCCGTACTCCTGGTGCACCAGGATGCGCAGATTCACCTCGTTGATTAGCTTGGTCACGTCGATGGTGGCCTCCTCGATCTGCGTCAGGCAGGGTGTCAGGTCCCAAGTGAGGCGGGTGGGTGTGGGTGGCTGGAACTCGGGAGTTCCCTTGGTGTTGCCAGTTTCATCATATCTACAGGGTTCAAGAAATTTGTTAGCAATGCATTTTGGAAGGCAATATATTGCAAGCACCGTAAATCAAAGACTTTTGTTAATTTTGTTGTTAGTTACAAAAATATAAAATAAATTAAATTGGTGTTTGCATTTTGTGTTGGTAACCAGTTTTCAATGCAGTAAATATAACGTGTAAAAAATTAATAATGTTTGTATGCTTAATCTTATAACTTTATAAAGTTTGAATAAAGCAAAATGGTTAAATATTCTGATAGTTTATGCAACGAAGTAAAACCAAATATATGTGTAATTAAAGACTTGGATCATCCCTTAAAAAAGGAATCAATACGTTTTAAATATTATTGGTGTTAAACTTTGTTAAGCAACATTTGTTCATCTCAACTGATATTTACTGCATCGCGAGGACAATGAAAGCTTTTAACGCTTCGAGACACTCAAGTGGACAACCCAAAATGACTCGAATTGCTTTGTTTTGTGCTTGTGTGGTGTGCTTAGGAACTAAGTGTTTACCCATAAATATCATCACCAAATATATACTCCCATAGATGTCCCAAAACCGGTGCATCGGCCCTAAAAAGAAGGTGTAAATCAATTGTTAGGCCACAACCAGAGTTAATAAAAGTTAATTAATTGGGACAATGGGTGATAACTGATAACTGAACGCAGCCAACCGACACCGACAAATTGTAGGCGGGTAAAGGAATCGAAAATCATTACCCCTCCGTCACTAGATCGTCGACGATCAGGTTCTCCCACATGTGTGAGGCGATGGCGGCGTCGGACCTTTTGGATTGTGATTTTGCAAATCGGTTCAGATAATTTTGATTATGGCAACTCGGGGGAAGTCTAAAAGGTATTCTTGGGAGTAGCGATTGGAGTCCACTTACCAGGTGTGCTCGGCATTGAAGCCAAGACGTCCATTGGTGCCCACACAGACGGTGAAGCACTTGTCGAACCAGCGGTTGTAGCCATTCCCATGGAGCAGCTTCTTGCCAAAGTTGTCCAGTAGCTCCGGACGGGCCAGATCAAACTCGAAGGGCTCATCATCCAGGGAGAGGACAAAGGCAGCGGATTCAATGGTTCTCAATGATACATGGTTGGCTCCTCTCGAGAAGAAGGTGTTGCGGGCCTCCGCCCACTTGGAGCGGTTCCAGGCAGTCAGGGCGGCCAAGTGCTCCTCGCCATCCACGGGCGTGGCCTTGCCCTTGAGAATTTCCTCAATTTGACTGCAGAAAAATACAAATTTTATTATATCATGAATCATTCAGGTTTTAACCAAAGATCACTTACATTTGCAGCTCGCAAGGACGCAGGATACGACCCTTGTAGTAGATAGGCATCTTGTAGTAGCAACCCTTGTGCAGCACCACAATGTGGTTGGAGTCCCTGTAGTGGACAATGCGGTCGGTTTCCAGGCCGGGAACACGTGCTGTGTTGAAGGTACGTTCGTACTGCCATGAGCACAGAGGAATCATGCCCTGGACCATAATCTTGAGGAGAAATTCAGTGTTTAATTATAAAATTTAAAATATAAACTCTTTGAACTTTCATGCCTTCAACATTTGTTAAATTAAAATTAAAATCTTTAAAGATTTTATTCTTTAAAAAATGTTTAAAAAACAATTTAGTTAGAGGCAGTTACTAAAGTTGAAAGGACTGAAGCTACTTTATTCTGAATAGCTTGAATTATTTCTTAACGTTCTTTTAAACGATACAGCTGTTCTAAATTTTATATTCACATAAATAATGCAGATAGTTTTAAAAGTTTTAGCTTAAAAAAGAAAGATATGACGAGTATGTCGGAAATGTCTCTATTAAAGCGTTGAAAAACTGCGTGAAATTGTTTGCTAATCTCGTGCTAGACTGTCGGAGTGGCGTAACCGCCGTAAAACATCTTCTAATAGGTTTAAAAAAAATACTTTGCTACTTACAGGCTGCAGTTCCTGGTGCTCGATCATTCGACGGAAGTTAAGAAGCAGAGAGACTACATTGGCCGCTCGAGCCGCCTGCTTTTCGGTGAGGTTCATGAAGATCGCATCAGTGCCGTAGAAGTTACTGTTCACGCACAGGGGACTGCGACCACGCAGGTAGACGTACTCCTCCCACCAATCGGAAACATAGTTGGTGGACCACCAGCTCTTGAGGATGAGGTACCACTGCAGCTTCTTGCCGATGGTCTGCTCGAAATCCTTGGCCAGTCGTTCCATACGCGTGTAGTTGTCATCGTCCAGCAGGGGACGAACGCTTCGCAGGTATCGGACCATCGTATCCTTAACGGAGGGCAACGGCAGCCTGGGCAGCGATCCCTGGAAGCTGTACAGGCCCGGTGTGTTCCAACTGGAGAGCACCCGCACCACAGCCACCCACAGCATGGTGGGCAGTGAAACGCGACTTCCTGGTGCTCTTGACTCGTACATCCAGCCCTTGTACATGAGCAGTAACTTGAGAGTGTATCTCATGGTGAAGCAGATCGATAGCCAGATCACCAAAGCGCACAGAAAGCAGGCGGCCACCTGCCAGTTAATAGTGTTGGAGGGCAGGTGTACAAGAATTTTGTTGGTCAGGTTAAAGGGCGCCTGGTAGCCCGCAAAATGCAGCCCCAGAGCAATCGCAGAGATTAAGCCAAAGGCTCTGGATATGGGCCGGATATACTCCGTTACGTACGCCGTTCTGGAAGAGGAAAACCATTAAAGTTAGTCAACACTTTGAGTTTAAATAAATCATTGATATGAACTTACCCTAGCACGACCTAAACGCTTCTTCCAGGAACGGATTCCCGAATTCCACACCAAATTGAGCACCTCGTGGTCATAGTTGATGTCGAAGCCCTCGTGGGTTATGGCAAACGAGAATGCCACGGCGGCATGGGCTTCAGCCATACCTGTAGGCTACTAATGATATCCGACGTACAAAGAAAATGCTGTGGAAGATAGGTAATGGATAATGGACTTTAAGAAATAGTTTGTAGTAAGAGTAAAATGTTAGGTGTACATTTTGTTACCTAAATTAGCTGAGAAATTTAATTGGTTGGCACCAGAAAAGTTGAAACTAAATTAATATAATTAGCTTGAATCGATACTGTGAATCCAGATTATACAAATGCTAATTATCAATAGGTTTATATCCCACAATAAGGGTTAACGCCCACAAAACCCAAAATTTGAACCCGATAATTACTCCTTTGTGGTCTAGATGAATTTAGTCGTAATAGCTACTCCCTGATAAGATATCTTGAACACTGCCAGACATCCAAGGCATGTGACTCATGAGGTGGCAAAAAGCAAATGCCCTGGTCAGTTTGACACTCGCGATCGAGTTTAAATGCGCTTTAGATTGTAGATACTTCACATTCACTTATATTTTTATTTGTATCATGAAGTGTTTTTGGTTTTGATCAATACCAGTGCAAAGTTCAACGATTTATATATAAATTTATTAGTATACTCTCTACAGCATTCGATGTCATAACATTTTACATGCAATTGATGATTGACGTCACACTGGGAGTGAGTGCTTCCATTCCATTCCATTCAGCGACTGTGATAACCCCAGTTGGGACTAACGATAGAGTCTGCCTGCCTGTGATTCTAGGTCTAGGCGTCTGTCAGGAAAATAGCTGGCGGTCATTTCTAGAATGGACTCCAGTGGCAAAGAAAATCAAAGTTCGCCAGAGGCTTTTCGCTATTCCGCATTAGGAATATAATTATTCTGATAAATAATTCCTGGGCTTCCCCAAGCAGCTGCAACTCTATACGTTTGCTGGGATTGCACAACTTATTTGATTGCTATTGTAAATTTGTTTGTGTGACTATTAAGTGGTTTTATTCAGCTTTGCATATGCATTTATTTATATTTATCTATTTATACCAAAAATAGAAACTTCCTCAGATAACATGACCAAAATAAGACTCAGTCTTCAACGGACGTGTCTGTTGTCTAGACTCCAGTGCAGATAAACCTTGATTTTAAGTATACACCTTGGTGAAGGTCAGTGCATCCGGTTGGATATCTATTGTCCAAGCATATCAATAAACCAGAAAGACCACCAGCTCCAACTCGAAATAGCCACAACACACAAGAGATTCGATACAAATTCATTTTCGTTTGACCCAGTTCGACGACGACTATGCGGCGTATGCTTAATAATTTTGAGCACCGTCCACTACCGGCATTTATTTGTTTGCGTATCAGCGAGAAAAACAACAACAATCACTACATTAACCTCACAACTAGCTGGCAGCATAGGAAAGAAAAAACAAGAAATACAAAAATATGCGCGATTTGTTGCTTTTTTTTTTTTTTTGTATAAGAGATCTTTTTTTGTGCTGGGCACGAGGGTACAAAGTCCACGAATTATTTTTTTCCACAATCTCTGCGGCCGTGTGGTCTATCTACAGCTTTAATTATATTGCATAAAGTTTAAATTGATGTGTTTCTACTAGATCGAGTGGGTCTCCGACCTTGTCTCTATACGTGAGTTAACTTGTTAGGGGGCGGGACCAGGGCCGGGTTTTATGTAACAACTAACTAAAAATTCTCTGCCCTCTCTCTGCTGCTGCTGATAACAAATAATAGATTTTCAACTATCACAAACATGTGCCAGAATTTGGGTCACATAAGCAAAAACGAGATAAAGACGTGGGGAAAGATCAGAGAATGGGAAATCAAGGAAGGGGACTGCTACGTAAGCCGCAAAAATGCAACCTTTGCAGACCTTTAGTTTCGCGTTGTTTACGCTTTTCCGACCTTCAGGCTGGTGTATAAAAAAAGAAATACAAAACACAAACAAACCTTCGCGACGAATTTAAATAATTCGGTAAACGTTTTCGGGTTTCCTCTACCGCGTTGAATTAATTGAACTTCAGAGTGTGTGGTGGTATTTATAAATGTTGTGGTTGGGGCAATGACAATTGCGAAATCCTAGACAAGATGCACACACGAGAGGTGATACACACACGAGAAATGGGGTTTATCGGATCCCCTCTTTATACCAGCGACTTGATCGGTCGAGCGACGAGCGTTGAATGAATAGACTGTGAGTGGAACGGGCTCGCTTGGGTCTTAAAAGCGTTCGGAGAGGCATTATAGCCGACCGACGTGCTTTTCTTGCATGGATGCGTCACGAGTCGAGGGGCTCGTTGCTCCGAGAGTGGAAAAGTGAAAAGGGTGCATGTGGATGTGAGTGTGGAGTGTGTTGACCGGCGAATATATTCTCTCCGTCTCCGTCCTCCCTTTTCAGATCGATGGGGCCTTATCTCAGGGCCTCTGGCGATATGGATAAGAGATTGGGCAAAATAACACCTACAGCGGGTGTACTCATCACCTGAAGGGGTTACCATTGTCAGTATCTGTGAAAAATATGTTTTTAGCTTGACTAGACGAATTTCTGGGAAGCCAGTTAGCTCTATCAGTGCTCTAAGTGAGCTCTGTAGAGTATCTATTCGAATTTTAGCAAAATATTCACTGAACATTTATTGTTTAACTTTTAGAAACACCAAACATGAACATTTCGCTGAGGGAAATTATTATTATCTATAAATTTATAACCTAACTGATTTAAAAAACATAATGAATAAATCTTGAATACACAAATTAAACCAATTAGTATAATTATATTATAACTTTTGACTAGTTTGACTACTGAAAAAGACAAAAATAAAAACAAAAACAAATTAAACAATTAAATGTTTAATGTTTAAAGTAACTACAAATAAACACCTTTATAATTCCAAGATAAGACATTTTATAAAACTAAATATCATGATAGATAAAAGGCTTTAATTGTTTTTTAGACTCTCCAACTTCGTATCCCCCTACTAATCCTCCAAATAAAAACCATCCAGGGTGCTTATCCCATATATCATTCGGTGAGTTATAAAAATAGCATAAATAACCGATAGTAGAGATTGCAGACCGCACGATTTCGTAATATCAGAACGCGGTATCATAAAGATAAATACGTGTGAATCAATTTTTAAATTTGGCAATAGGACTTTGACCTTTCCGGTCAAATATAAGCTACGGTCTACTTCAATCTGAAGATCGGCTCTCCACACCTGTTCTTATCGGTGTTACATGGCGAGATAGCTTGTTTTCGTGATAAACGAGCTGAAAAACAAGTCTTATATGATTTAGATTTTATAACCGAATAACTGACCAATGAACACACCCCGATAAGCAACAATTGAGCTGTTTTATCGCTCACTATTTATAGTTGAAAGTCCAATAAAGTCGCGACGGCGGAGGGCCTCCTGTTCTCCTGTGAGAACTTTCGTAGTACGCAATTTCGGCGGACTGATATGGTGCTCGAGCACGCGGTTCTCCGATAAGATTGTCTATAAGTGCTGTCAGAATAACCTAGAGCAATCGGTGACGCGTTGGAACTGTCTAGCTGGCATAAATAACACCCGCTCTTATCGCATGGCTGGGATCTTGGTTCTTCCAAAGAAAGTCTACCCAAATCGGAGAGTGTAGGCTCAAATCCAATCCCCCCACAAGCAAGCAAGCAAGATCATCAGTGTATCTGTATCTTTAATTTGGACTTTGAACCGCAGCAAACTTGAAATGTGCGACGGCTACCAAGGCAGCCAAGGCAGCGACGCATGTCTAACGAGAGCGAGACATACGAGAGGTGGGTCTTGGGATGGAGAGGCGGTACAGAGGCGCTGAAACTGGGAATGGGAACCAGTTGTGCTCGGGGACCCTCGCAAATCATTCACATTTCACAGCTGCTGCTGCGGCAGCGAAACAAACGAAAGCAAGGTATCTGAAAGATACTCGACTTTGAGATACTCGGTATATTATTGTCTGAGGTTTATACATATTAAATAGCTTAAAATTTTGTAGAAAACACAACATGTTAAATATGTATTCTGATTTTCTGAGATATTTCGGACCTTTTTCTATAAAGATACTTTTGCAATATCGAAGATTATTATTAAAGAATTTCACCTTACTTCAGTTGTGGAATGGAAGAATATTAGGATTTGAAAAAAATTTATATTTTATATTAAGGATTTAATATTTGATTTTAAATCTCAAAATAATAAAAACATTAAACTTTATAAAATAAATATCCCCTTTAACTCTACGTTTATGGGGTATGAAAACAAAACACTCAATGAGGGAGGTCAATAGCTAATGGTTTTGTTGCTTTCATAGCAGTTAGCGCTTGAATTCTGGGTTTATATTTGTTTTTTTTTTTGTTGTTGTTGTTGGCTGGTCAGGTTGCCAAGCTTTTCTTTGGCATTTTCCTTTGAGCAGTCAGAGAGGGAGAGGCATAGAGAGCGTTACTAATCCACACAACTGCACCTGCCTGCTTGTATGTGGGTGTCTCTATTTGGTATTTGTTTTACAGATGTTTTCCAGCCAGAGCCAGCAAAGCTCTCTCAGCTTTTTCCTCTCCTCCCACTCAAGAAAGAGAGGGACTGAGAAAGAGAGACTCCGTTAAGCCTCTCTGAAAACTTGTTTCGGACTTTGAACCGCTTCGATTAAAGCGTGTTTTGAAAACACACAAAACAACAACTATGGCTAACAAAAAAATTAAAACAAACAAACAACAACAAAGCACTAGACTCGACGACCAGTGGTGTTGTAATAAATACATTACTGTTTGTTTTTAGTGTCTATTTCAGGCAACGAGTTTCATGTACGATTTTTTTTTGACCCAATTATTTGCGAACAGGTTCGGAGTTTTTCTTTTTTGGGCGGGGGCGGCTAAAGGGGCGGGGCAGCGTTGCGCTCCAGTGAGAGTAGGTCGTTGGGGCAACGGAATTTTCGCAGGCCCGAACTTACTTCTTATACAAAATGCAATCCTCGCAAAATGCAATCTCCTTTATTAAATCCAAAATGCAAAACAGGCGAAACAAATAAGAGCGCACAGAGGGAAAACAACAATAACACAAAATGAAGGTACGACGGAACAGCGAAAAGAAAAAACGCGCGCGCAATGTTGTAAGCTTTTCGGTGGCGAGAGACTGACTGCTGACTGAGAGGCCTAACGGAAGCAGAAGCAGAGGCAAAGAAGACCAGCGAATGTTCCACCATATGATCGGAGCAAAAACAATAACGGTCCAGTGGTGGTGGTTGAACAACTTTCAGAAGGGTTAAAGCTTCCAAATGTGTACATATTTATGTACCTACATAGAGCAGCATATGGTTCACCTTTACCAAAATAATATTAATGTGCTTAAGATTTTTACATACAAATAAACATAGAGGTTATAGGGGTTTAAAGAAACCTACAACTATTTGTTAAGACAATTTGTAGTAACAAAATGATTTAATTTGAATAGGTGCCGAATGTTTAAGGTTTAATGTAACAACATGAAAACTGTTGTTAAAATCTAATTACCCTAATGAATACAACCTTTATTTAAATATTGGCCTAAGTACCTAATTTCTTTTTTATTGAATGTTAATTACCATTTGACGATTGCACCAAAGGGCATGATGGATTGAATTCCTGAATACCTAATTCAACTTGTTCTCAATGCTAAACAAAATCAGTAACTATGTTAATTAAAGTTTTACCTACATTGGTACAGGTTATCTAAAATGTAAAAGACGAAGTTAAAAAAGTTATTTAAATTTAAAAAATAATTCCGTAATTTACCCAAAAAAGGCAATGTGTTTCTGTTCAAGTAATGAGATATATATTTACCAAATATAAAATGCTTCTTCAAATGGAACTCTTGCTTTCTTGCATCTTAACTAAGGTCTTAAGTAAACTGTGTGTAAGTCTAAGTACAAACTCGACTATTCGGTTGCAGGAGTAGCCTGCTCCTCCTTGCTGGACAGACCGCGTATGCTGACATCGTAGACGACCTCCTCGATCTTCTTGACATCGTACTTTAAGGCATCGAAGCGCTTTCGCAAGCCATCGTTCTTTAGATTCAGCAGACGGAAGCCCGTGTTCAGGTCCCCGATAAAGTGGGAAATGTTTAGGGGACGCTCGTAGTCACCCATGGTCACCGAGTTGGTGGCGAAACGTGAGAGTTCCGAGGCCAGCTGAAGTATGCCCAGCAGATAGTCCTCCACATCCAGGTGGAAACCCTCAGCCTGGCTGGTCTTCACTGTGAATTGATAAAGTGTATTGGTTTATGGTTATTTAGTAAAAGATAGCTCTGCTGTCCACTTACAGCCCAGCATTTCAGCCACCGTTTCGCGCGTCACCAGAAAACCCGCCTCCAGGTAAATGACCAGGGCAATGAGAAAGATCAATCGCTGCGTGATGTAGGTCCAGTGATCGGAGTATCTGCAGAAGGCGGAGCATTTGACACCCACAGTGGTACCCAGAGAGGCATCTGACTCACCTGTAGTACTGCCCAGGTGGCACCAATCCAGCCAATTTCTGGTACTTTTCGGCGCAGGCTTCGATTTGCTTGCGGGCCAATCCACACGCTCCACTAACTATGTTTCAGGGTAATCTCTATTAAAAACCCAACTAACTAACTAAAACCCATCGTCATGTACTTACTCTGGCTCAAATCGCTGTGTATAATCTGCAATTTAATCTGCGCTTCCTTTGCAAGATGCTCAATTTCGCGCACCACAATGCGAATGTTCTGAAAAAAGGTGTTTTAAGGGAGTTCTTCATATAAAGGTGAAACGTCTTACCTCCCTGAGCTCCTGCTCATTGTCTATGTACTTTTGGTAGTTCGAAAAGATGTCCAAATTCACAAAGCTCGACATTTTGGCAAATTATTTTTTGTCTTTGTTGCTTGTTTATGCCGGTTCTAGAGGTGAGAGTTGGGTCCCAGCAATAGTTATCGATGGTGCCGCTTGTTATCGCTTTGCTCAGCCAGTGTTGTTCAACGCCCCCTTGTCATCTGTAGTTTTATTAATTTTGTTTTGTCAATCAAGCTCCAATTAAATCGTAATATTCTCGTGACAAAATGTCGTATGTGAGTGTTTTAAGCCCAGGAAAAGAAAATAAGAGTGCTAATTGTTTACCACCCACAGGGACAAGGCTATAACCCTTATGCTCAGCCCGCCGGTGGGTATGCAGCCCCACCTGGAGCATTTCCCCCGCAGAATGCGCAAGTAAACCCACAGGCCCAACAATGGTTTGCCATGGTGGACCGTGATAGGTCTGGGAAAGATCAACGCCGCAGAGCTGCAGGCCGCCCTAATCAATGGGCGTGGCGATCACTTCTCGGACAACGCCTGCAAGCTGATGATAAGTAAGCGAAGAGGAGTCCCTAAAAATTCCTGTGACGTCAGTTGACTTCCGCGATGTGTACACACATATTTGCCAGCAGTCCAGTCCCCCAATTTCCAGACAGCTCACATATTTGTTTAGATCACCTGGAGCGCCAGGCACTATCTCATTTGTTTACTCGGCGATTTATTCGTTATTTTATCACCCCTTAAACTTTTTAATGTACCCAAAACAGGCATGTTCGACAACGATGCCAGCGGCACCATCGATGTTTTTGAGTTCGAGAAGCTCTACAACTATATCAACCAGTGGCTGGTAAGTTTTCATCATGGTGAAGCTAAGAGTTGTGACTTAATGAGTCCTTTAACTCTTGCAGCAAGTCTTCAAGACCTACGACCAGGACGCCTCCGGACACATCGAGGAGCAGGAACTGACCCAGGGTATGTTAGACTTCTAAAAACGATTTAAATCCTTTAAAGTAATAAATCTGTTAATCAACAAATACTTCCACAGCCTTCACCCAGATGGGCTTTCGCTTCACACCCGAGTTCATCAACTTCCTGGTGAAGAAGAGCGATCCGCACAGCCACAAGGAGGTGTCAGTTGACCAGTTCATCGTGCTCTGCGTCCAGGTGCAGCGTTTCACGGAGGCCTTTAGGCAGCGGGACACCCAGCAGAATGGAACCATTACCATTGGCTTCGAGGACTTCCTGACCGTGGCCATTGGCTGCTCGTACTGAATCAATTAAATCAGGCACAACTTCAAGCTAAACAATATCCACAATCTTGACCACAGACCGCAGCCATCAGATGAGGAACACTAATTCCGCGCTTGAAGCATTTTCTTTCAATTCTTACGGTGTTTGTTAGCTTTTTAATATGTAATGCATAATCACTCCACAGTCATATTGCAATCTCCTGGATCAGAATCAAATTTCAAAAGTATTTGTTACCGCAGTTCGACTCAATCATAGTACAAAGTCTCTTGCGCCTAATAATAAAGTATACACATGTATTTTTAAAAGTTAAAGTATAATTGTGTTTTATTTAAAATGTAAACATTGTATATGAAAAGTTCATTATAAAATCATGTCTTATGTTAGCAGTCACACTGCCGCACAGTTCGTAATCGTGTCTTCGTTGATCGGTGAAGATCACGTTGATATGCAGATAGGAATTACAATCTTATTTAGTATACAATCATAAAATCATGGGCGATTCAATGTGACGGCACAAAAGCTTATAGGTAAAATACAAACATTAATATCAGATAAAACATTTAGGCATAATAAGTGTTTGGTTTTTTGGTTTGGGGATCGTACGATGCTCCAATTTCTTTTTGGTCATAGGTATATAATTTTTTAAGATACAAAAACTCAGTCTTAAAGTCCATAAATATATGAAAAGAATGTCTTCAGGGAATAGATTTTTTTTTCAAATTGGGCAATGGCTTTTTTGCAATAATAATATCCAAAATAATCTCTTCTAAACTAGTTCAGTCATGGAGTATCAGTATAAATGGCCATGGTTTTGTCTTAGGAGCTTGATCGAGCCAAGTTAAGAGATCGTTGGGTGGCAGAGGCTTTTTGGGCAAGATGCTGGAAACATTTCGGAAATACGCACATGGCGAGCCCTAAAGAATACTTTTATTTCTGGACAGCAGCGTAGTGCGATTAATCTCTTAAATTATAGTGGCCTTGTAAAATATGTTTTGCACAAAAATTCGTAGTTTTAAAATAAATGACAATTGATTGATTTTATGTATAATTTTAAAGTCAAAAAATAACTCTTCGTTAGATAAAAATGGTACGTCCGCTAATGTCGCTCAAGGCCTTAAAACTACTTTGATTATTTGCTTGATTAGATTGGTTTACATTTGCTTAGATTACATAAATTATTACAAGTAAACATTAATTATTTGGGATGACACATGAATGACAAGAAATATTATGCGCAAATTGACAAATCAAGACACCAGTTTCAAAAGTATAAAATTAAATGGAAGCTTCACGCGCGGTCCCCAATGCGGTATTATTTGGTTTCAAGCTTGGGGAAGTCTCCGGTGGAATTAAAGTCAATGATCAGCTTGCCCTGCGAGTCATCCGACATGGAACCGCTCATCCCATTCTCGCACTTCATCGAGTACTTGGAGCGCCTTTTGCTGGGCAGCTGGGGCAGATCGGTGTGGTGCTTCCTCACGTGGACACCGAGATTGCCGCGCTGCTTGGACTTGTAGGGGCAGTAGGGACACTGATGTGACGGCTCCTTGCCACCGCACTCCACGTTCTCATGACGACGCAGCGTGGACTTCCAGCGATACTTCTTGCCGCAGTGACGACACTCGTACACCGGCTCTCCATCCAGACCGATTCCATTGGGGCTGGTGATGCTCCCGTTGCTGCTGCTGCCTCCATAGTCGCTCAGGGTGAACTCCAGGTTGCGGAAGGCCTGCGAATGGACCTCTAAAATGGAATTCGCGGATCCTCCATGGGCACTGGCATTGAACATGCCCATCTGGCTGTTGTTAAACTTGGCGCCGCCCTGTTCCATCAGGTGGATGTCATCGAAGGCATGGTAACGTCCCTCATCCTCGTCTTCGGTTGAGTAGCCCGGTTCATTCTCGCACTCCGAGTGGCGGAGGTCGCGCTCTTGCTGCTTGCGCAAGAGGTTCTCCAGGATTTTAGTGGGTGTTATCTCGCCGACTCCGGCTCCAGGATCATTCTCCTCTTTAATACGACGATGGGGTGTCTGTTGACGCAGTATCTCCTGGGCACGCAGCTGCTGCTGGAAACTGTGCAGTCCATTCCGCATCAGGGCCTCGGCAATGACGGCTGCCTGGGGCTTTGGGGTCAGAGTCACTTGTGGGGCAACCACCGAGCTATTGGCCACCAGCACTGAGGTGGGTATGGCCGTCACCGTCGCCGCTGTCTTCAGAGTGTGTTTGGGCCGTGGATGAAATGAGGCGGCGGCGCCAGCGGCGGCACCCACCACATTTGCTGTTGTGGTGTTCTGAGCCCGCATCATTTCATCAGCATTCAAGTTTTTTGAGGCCGTCTCGGAGGCCGATCCGTAAACGGCAATGGCGGAGATGGCCGAGGGATCCAAGATCTCGCCCGAGGTGGGCGACACCTGGCGATGCGGCTGCTCCTGCTTGGGCACCTTGGCCGATTTGGTCTTGTAGAACTCGAAGAGCATGTCGGAGACCTCGGAGACGGACAAACGCTTGCGACGGGAGCCGGGCAACTGGATCTTGTGCTCATCCCGCTGCTTCCCATTGAGGATGCTGCGCTGGAAACTGCGCTGGATCTCTGCGGTGGACACATCCGGGGCCGTGTTCTCCTTCCTGCTCAAATCTGTAATCGGAAACATACTTGGGATTAGTTTTTGCTTCTTTTTTTATTATAAAGTCTCTTTTTTCTCCGTTCAAGTTCCTTCGTTTTGATGGGCTGTGACACAAATGAAAAAGCAAATTGAAACTCTCGGATTGCTGGGATTAGGGCAAGAAATGGGTGTTAGATGAAAGGCATGCAAGAAATTATAGGCCAACTATTAAACTAAAATAACGTAAACGTAACGTAACGTTTTTCTTTTAAATTAAACAAACAAAAGTACACATAATAATAAATTTTATTAATTTGGTAAACACATTTTTTTTTGGCATAATCAAATTAAAATTTAAAAGCGGCAGCAAATGAAAACACTGTATTTTTTGTTGTTTTGGTGATGGATGATGATGTTGTGGCTGATGTGTTGGTGGTTTTATGTGGAGAGTGAGTAATTGAGTACCGAAACCATTTTAAATGTAACTCATTACCTGAGTCATCTAGAAAAACAGAGAAGAATAGGTTAGAGGTGTGTTGAAATTATTTTGATTCCACTTTTATATCACAGCACTGAAGTATTCCAAAGTTTGATGTCACCTGAAAAGTAAACAAAAGGTTTTAATTAGTTTTGGGGTTTTTATAGGGATATTTATAGTGCAGGTTGCTGGTTTGGCTTCTGTAGTTGGTCTGAGCGGTGCGTTATTGTTTGTTAATTTTTAAGTTTATGGATATTTAAATATTTCACGCTTTATGAAGCTTTGTTAGCTTTAATTTGCATTCTCGCCCACGACCAACGCACAGAAAAGCGTCCACACGGCAACACAATCGAAAAGGCACTGGTTCTCTGCTTCTAGCTTACGGATTTTCGGTCCAAGCACGAAGCCGAGTCCTAAATCCCGAAGCGCATGCGCAGCTGCATCTAGAAAACTCGAATGTATCTGTATCTGTATCTGTGTGTGTGTGCGCGAAAGAGTATCTGGGAGCGTGTGTATCTGTTGCACAGCAAGTGCAGCCTGTGGCCTGCCTGCTTTCAGATTCGGATTCGGATCCTTGATTTATTTTCGGGTTTTCTACCTAACTCAACAGTTGTTGTTGTGGGCTGTGTCTGTTGTCCCCTCTCGTTCTCTTTCTATTTCTGGAAAACTGCAATAGGGAAAACTTTCTCTGAGAGGAAAATCTATCTGTTTGTGTAAGCGAAACAGAGAGGGAGATATTATTACCAAAGCATTTTGAGCAGGCGCAGTGAAATACATATAAACCCAGCTTCCGGTGGTGTTTTCCATGCTTGTTATTCTACTCCAAATGCATCTGTTCGAGATACATGTTGGATTTTCAAGGTCAGCAGCGGAAAAGTTAAATGTGTTCTGGATTGTTCAAGAAAACAGCTTACATTCCTATTATTTCTGTATACGATGAGTTTTTAAAAATTAATCAATTTTGTAGCAGACTTAATTGGAAATAAATATCAATAAATTAAAATTGTATTTTAGGATTTCATAATACCCTTAAATGATCTGAATAAGTCTTTTGTATAACTTAATAAAAAAGTTAAAAACTAAAGGAAATTTCTTAAAAAAATGTCTATACATTTCACAAAGTATAAAGAGAAAAACTTATTTTCCAGTAAGTTTAAAAAAAATTTTTCGGGATGGTTATAGTTTATGAAACATAACTTTGTATTTACGTTTATAACTATAACTATAACTAACTATATATACTAGTGATTTAATTAATAACTTAATATATTAAGAACAGACGATTATATTTTTTTTTTTTTTAATATTAGTAAGTAAATATTTTTGTTTTGGGATATCAAACACCCGAGCTTATTTTAGCTGTTACCAAAAATGTTCTTAAATTTGCAATATAAATCTGAAGTCTAAATGCATTTCTCAGGATCAACAGCGGAAAAGTTAAGGACAGCCAGGTTACAAATACATAAAAAGTAGACATTTTATTTATTTCCAGAGCCCTAGCTTCAAGACGCTTCCCTTCTGGAAATATCTTAAAACTCACGCACACACAATTATCTTGTCTATCAAGGTTTACCGACAATTTTCCAGGAATATCCCACACAAATAGCTTGAAAACCAGCCCTTGAAACTTGTGTGTGTCCTGTGTGTTTGAGTTTGTATATTTTATGTCGGGATAGGCTTTGCGAAGGTAAAGCTAAAAGGAACGACCGATAGGACACAGGCAGGCAAAATTGGAAAACTCGAGGAAAATCACGTGGGAAGCCCGTCTGCAAAAGCCGCACCAACAGATACAGATACGTAGATACGCAGATACAAAGCAGGCAGGCAGGCAGGAAAACGCGGGTCAGGCAGTGGAAAAGGAAAACTTATTTTTAGAAAAACACAAACACACAAACAGATCCTGATTTATGTGTGCGCAAATGTTTTTCAAATGCATTTCGGGTTTCGGGTGTGGGCGATGGCGAGAGAGTGAGATTCATGGATTGTATCTGAGAGATACATCTCCTTTGGCAAACAAAAGGGAGTACAGTTAGTTTGTGGTTGGCCGAATCTCTAGGGAATATGTTTTCCTTTTTGCACTGCCATTCAGTTTCAAGGGCACCACCCATCTATTGTTTTCAAAACCTGTTTGGTTAAAGGATTATTATTATAGATCCTTATCTACTTGTCTGGAAATCTGAATCCCAATGCAATTTTTACAAGGAAAATAAATTGGTTATTCAGGTACTTGCCTGCATTTGTTTCCTTTTGTTTAAAACACATTGGTCAATTAACAGATTAACTGAAAATAAAACAAAAAATTAATCAAATAAAAATAATAATAAATATAACAAATACTAACCTCATTATAAATGAGCCAACATAAATTATAATCCGCAGAAAACTTTAAAGAAACAAAAAAGAAAAACATAAATTAAAATAAGCATGTAAAATAATTAAACAATATTTTATACCAAAGTAAGAAAGTACCACCATTAAATATTTATTTTGATTTTTATTAGCAATAAGTATAAAAACTCTTAAATTGGACCTCCTTTACTATATGGACATTAGATCTGGTTAACCTTCTCTTTATAATATCTAACTAATTATAGTGCAAAATAATTTTACAGTTAGTTAAAGGCAACTAATTGAATTTCTGGCAGATAACTTTTAAAGATTTCAGATTTACCTTAAACATTAAGCGAGTGTTACCTTTTGGCCCTATACCAAAAATATTTTAGGTATTCTATGGTTTTTGGTCATTTCAATTTGGTTCAATTTCTCTAATCTAGTTATCATAATTAATTTTGGGGAATTGGCATCGATTAAATGAAATACATGGCCTTGACATTGAACCTTTAACGATATTTGATAGTAAATACAATTTGGTCAGTTTTAGTATAATTTCAATGCTGTGAAATTTTCATTTTAACTTTAAGACTGACGTAAAGTAAATATTTTTAATTTAATTTTAAAAAGTTGTAGTTTGATACTTTAAAATATTAACCGAATCCACAATATTAAATCCAAGGGGTTAATGTTTTTGGAATCTAGGTGCGAGGTGTAACTAAATAAGGACCGAGTGCTCCTTGCGCATATGCTCATTGAGGAAGGTTTGGGAGCGGCAGACGCGGGAGCACAGTGGACAGCGGCTGGACTCGTACTGAGCCCGCTTGGCTGGGTGGCGGGCAAGCTGCCGTCCTGCGACCACGGTGCTGTTGTCGATGTTGCCCATGTTCTGAACAAGATGCTGCAGCGATCGAGGTGTCGAAATGGAGGCCAGCTGCTGCAGGGCTATCATGGCAGCAGTGGTGGCCATGGCTTTCTTGATGCTGCTGGCACTGCCGCTGTCCGAGGGCTCCTCGTTCTCCTCGCTCTTCTGCTCCAAATTGACCGCCACAGCCGGTGGACTGACCGTCTTTCGCTCCCTGATGGTTATCCTCTGCCTCGAAGTGCTGGGCAAGTCCGGTGGACTCACGGGCTTTTCTGGAGAGCGCAGATTGTATTTCCTCTCAGTGGGACTCACTGCAACGAGAGAAGAAGTCACCGGAAATCAAAATAAAAATACAAATCATAAGTATAAAAAATAAATGAAGTTGTCTAAAAGCAGAATGAAATGGAACATAAAACATTAATCATTCACTCTAAACAAACCCACTCATACATATTTACAAAAATTTAAATAAAATGTAAAATTTATTAAAAACGTGAGACTTGGATTTCGACAGCACAAGACTTTCTCTTGCGTTCCTCTATTTATTTACAAAATCAGTATTTTTTTGGCATCAACGGGAACTGGTCTAGTAATAGGTATAATAATTGGTAACAAAACTTAGATGAACTCCTCCTCTTCGTGCTCTACTTTGATTTCAGACGTATACATAAAATTGGCATCTTGATGGGTGCTTTCTGGAGTTTCGATGGCCACCACGTCATCCGACAACTTTTTGGTGGTGCCCTTGGCCTTTGGCTTCAGCTTGCTAAGCGGCTCGAGGAAGAGTTCCGCGTCGTGGAGCTTCTTGTGGCGATTGAGATGGGATCGCCGCTTGAACCACTTGAGGCAGAAGTCGCACTGGAACCGCTTAAAGTCCTGGCACTCCTCGCGCTGGTGCAGCATCAGGCGGCTGAGGGTGTTGTAGTAGCGACCACATTGGCACAGCAGCTGGTTCTTGGGACCGTGACGCACAAAATCTGCACAGAAAACGGATAAACAGAAACGGAATGCGGTTGTTTAGGCCTTTCCATACAGCTAGCTAGTCACACAGGTTACAGGGGTTCGATTCGGGCTAGTTTTGTGGTGATCGTGGTGATGAATACAACAAATTCGTTTCAGTTTGACATTTTTATTGGCTGATAAATGATTGGACTACTTATAGCTATATACGAGAGTCAATTTAAATGTATAGACCTTTTTGTGGTTTCAGCAAAGCCATCCAATCCAGTCCAGTCCCAGTGTCTCCATCCATCCAAGGGGTTTATCCTAGAGAAAAGAGAATCATATTAGTGATTGGTTTTCATCTGGGGCTTTGCAAGTCATTCAATAATTGCCTTCGATTCGATTGTAAACATTTATTTATTTGTATTTTTCATACTTTCATATACATGGTAAATACGCAGTGATTGGGGTTATGTTTTTAAAACGTTGTCTAGGGTTATATGTTCGAGTTTAAAATACTTAAACTTACACTTGACTTTGAGCTGATTCGAAATTTCATTCTACAGATTGAGCAATTCAACTTGAACTTTACTTGACGGCACGTTTCAATACTCAGACCAACTAGCTTACTGTATTTAGGTTTACATTTTGAGATCATAACTTTGGCTATATTACAAACAGTTTACTGACTATAAGGGGGTCATTGAAATTTTTCAGAGATTTAAACGTTTGAAGTTCGAATTGTTTAATGTCAGTTCTATATCCGCTATATACAAAGAAATATTCTAACGTCAACAAAATTCTTGAATGTGCAATTGATTTAATATATATTTTTCTGATAAACTTAAATTATGTCTTCTCTTTCTTTTCTTAGCATGATAACAACCAATTTGTTAAATCTTCAAAAAAAAACCGTGACACCCAAGTAAATACATAAAGTTACGATTAGAATGCATCACACATTATGGTAACTCACAACAACAAGTGCTAAACAGAGACTACAAATGTTATTATATCTAAGGATTAATCGACCTAGTGTCCGAGGATCGCCTCCCCGGAGTCGGCATGCTTTTGGTTCATGTGCTTGCGCAAATCCGACTTGTACTTGCACTTGTGCGGACAGTGGGGACACTTAAGGTTCGGCTCCACCCCGCACTCGTAGTTCTTGTGCCGCTTGAGGGATCCCTTAATCTTGTACGTTTTCCCACACACATTACAGGCGTACTTGCAGTCGTCCAGTGTATAATCACCGGACACCTGCTGCAGCGTCATGGTGGTGGCCGTGTGAATGGTATTGGACATTCCGTTCATATACAACTTTTCCTGCTGCTGGTGGTGGACCTCAGTTTCCCCATCGTTGTGAATTTTCTCCACCACATAACCCTCGTCGTCCAGCAGGTCGTCCTCATCGTGGTGATCGCCCTTCATGGCCTCCAGTTCCAGCTCCCGTTCGGCCTCATCGGCGTCGGCCAGCAGCAAACCGGACTCGTGTGTGGACACCACAGCGGTAGTTGCACTCTGCTGCGCCATTGCGATGCTGGTGGCACCATACTGCATCACATCGCGCAGGAGCATTTTGTCTTCCAGCCTGGAGGTGTCTATTTTGATGTACTCTTGCCGCGGAGGTTGCTGGGTGGTCAGTTGCTGACGATGTTGCTGCTGGTGTTGCTGATGTTGCTGCTGATGTTGCTGCTGATGCTGCTGCTGATGGTGCTGCTTAACAATCTGAATGGTGGTGGCCTGTGATTTGTGCAGCAAACTGGTGGTATTTGTATTCGTCGTGGCATTTTTGGTTAGTGCCGGTATAGTATACTGGATGTTGCCCACCGGATTGCCCAGATCATCGGGAGGCAGCTCCACCACCACAGTGGCTCCGCTCAACAAATTGGAGCCTCCATTACTCAGTGTGGTGGTCTGATTCGGAGCATCACTGGCAATCGAATAGGGCACCGTCTCCAGGATAGTCCAGTAGCCATCTGCAAAAAGCCAGGGAAGATATAAAGACACTGGTTAGTCATCCGACGGATGAGTAACTCGACAATCGGTTATATAATTACTTGTAAGCATTATAACAAGTGTGTTGTGAGCTGCAAGGCCGTCCAATTGGTTTCTTGGATTTCTTTTTTTTTCGATTTTGGTGGAGTAGTGTGTGGGTTTTGAGGGTTGAGGGATTATAAACGTGGGCTTGTTTGGGTTTTGCTTTCACGCATATATGATTCGTATGCTTTATTCTTAATTGCTTGCATTTACAATATATTTTTTAAAAAAATGTACACAAATTCTTGCTTTACTTTTGCTTTGCTTCACAGAACACCAAGAACTATAATTACAGGCGTTTTATATGTATAAGGTATATATCATATATCGAATTGTTAAATGTATAACTGAGGAATATATGTGTGTTTGAAAAACGTGGCAAACTAATGGCGCTTTAAGTCTTTGATTGCTTCGCATGCGAAAGCCCTAATTGCTGGCAAGAATATTTGAGTTTTGAGAACACCAACCACAGTAGAACTAAACATTTAGGTTTTCCATATGTATATATACTATATAGTATCTGTACGTATCGTATGTGTATATAAATAAAATGGTCTTCGACCGTTTGCGGCTAACTTAGGCATAACTCAAACATAAAGACAGTTAAAAATGAAAGGAAAACTTTAAAAAACGGAATGCGCTCAGAGAAATGGTTATAAAAACAGTTAAAAAGTTCATTAAGTAATTTGTGCAGGAATGTGGACCAGCTTTGCCACAACAGTTGGGTTTCGGTAGGTTGGTTGGTAATGGGTGTTGGAGGTTGTTGGAGGTAGCTACTACTTGGACAAGCAACTATTGTCATTATTCATTTGGTAAACATTTCACATTACGCCTCTCGAGCGGCTGCTCTCTGGGGGTGATCAGCTTTTCGCTTTTAGCCATCGTCATCGTAGTCCTCGTCCTCCTCCTCGCTCTCCTGCAAAGCCGGAACAGCCGTGATGGTCAGATCCCGGCCAGCGAAGTCGAAATTGATCTCGCAAAGGGCAGCGGCCACATCGCTGTCCAGGCCACCGCCCTCTGGGTCACCATCCTCGGGATCGCCATCGTCCCCGTCGCCTGCCTCCTCGTCGTTGCTCAGATCGTCCTCGTTGCGTATCACATACAGGCTCTCCTCGTCATCTTTAGATTGCTCGTAGAGCATGCAGTGCTTGCGCTTGGCATGTCGCAGCACATGATCCTTTCGCCTGGACCGGTACTCGCAGGACACGCACTTGTACTTCTTCTGCTTGAGGCAGTACTTTCGCACGTGCTCCTGCAGCTTCTGGTGGGACTTGTAGTACCGATTGCAGTGTTTGCACTGCATAAAGGAGTCCCGAGGTCCTCCTCCTCCTGCTCCTCCGACACTGGTATTCGCACTGCGCTGGCTGCTCCCAGAAGTGGTGGTATTCGCTTGGGCTGTGTTGGTGCCAGTGCTGGTGCTGGTGTTGTTGTTGTTGTTGAGATGATAGCCATAGAACTCGTCGCTGGCATTGGCACTGGAGCCCGGATTGGCGCCCGTCGAGGTGTCCACACCGAGGAGACTGCCCAGGATGGGGTAGATGTCTGCTGGTCAACACATACAGGTACACACAGCATGGAAGTGTCGGAACAAAATAAAAGGAGAACAAAAACCAAAGGCAAATTAATAGTGGGCCAATAACTGATCACACATCAACTTAAATTAGAGTAAATAAATCAAATAATATTGAGAACTTAGTGTTTTTTTGGCTACTACCCAAGAGACGCTGATGGTGAATGTTGTTGAATGGCGTGACTTGTTGTTGAGTTTCGTTTTGGTTCTTGTTGATGAAGATTTAGCAGCATGATGTTTTTTGATGATGATGATGGTGATGCGGTGATGGATGGATGACACAATCCCCAGAAGAGTTACACGAATGCACCACATATACAAAAGCCACTCAAGCATTTCTCTAAACAAAAGCTTCGGAACATATTTACAAAAATAATAAAATCATAAGAAATTACAAATCAAATGTCGGTGTTTTGGGGTTGTCGTTGGTGTGATTTTCAAAACTACAACAATACAGCAAATTAAATTACATATGTTTATCATATATTTGGCTTGTCAATATAACTAGGTAAGTTCAGTTCACTTTCAGTATAATAACATTGATAAGCATGTGGGGGCCGTTCACGATTTCCTTGGTCTCCGCATCCATTTTCCGCACCTGAGCTAATCCAGAAAACCTAGAAAAAGAGAAAAGGTCATATTAGTTCAAGGACTTTCAGAGTGTCTTATGTTTTCACTGTATTTTCACTTTTGTTTTTTTGATGGCTGTAAAAGAAAAGTTTTAAAACTGCATTTAAAGGTGGTGTTTTTTTCTATTTTTTTCAATATATATTTAAATTTAGTTTTTATTTGTTGTTTCATTTTTTTTGCCTGTTTACTTATAACAATTAAATCGTTTTATTCGTTTAACATTTAAAATAGTTTTACAAATTTTGTTTAAGGCGTTTTCTCGGCTTTATACACAATTACATAATTAAATTTACTCTGAATTCGTTCTAACATTTTTGTTTCGTTTTGTTGAAATTGGTTTAAGCACACTTTTCATAGTCTAACTGGCATTTTGAATGTCGTTTGTTTAGTTAGATTTCATTTTCATAAATATATTGATTTCTATTTTCAATTTGTTAATCTAAATTGCAGTGCAAAAAGCAATGTGATTTTTCGTTTTGTATACATTTTTGTAAATTTAATTGTTGGCGCAACCTTAGCTATGGTACAAATCGAATCCGTTTGTATTTCGTTTTTTTTTTACACATTTTCTGATTTTTTTCGGCGCTTTGCATTCATTGTCAACATTTACTATTCGTGAAGCGTGCGTTAACAGCAATCAACATTCATTTCTCACTTCCTTTTTTTTTTTTTTTGTTAACTTAAAGCTACGATTTACTTGATTTATTGTGTATGCGTGTGCTATGTATGTAATTCCCCATTTTGTATTATTAGTATTTTATTTTTGGAAATAATATTAGAACAAAAAAACAAACAGAAAATGTTGCTTAGTAAAGAGAAACAAAATATCAGATTTTCTTAAAACATATATTTTTTTGTTGTTTATCTATTATGTATGTGTGTTTGTTTGTGTATTGTGTTGTGTGTGTGTGTGTGTGTGTGTGTGTGTGTGTGTGTGTATGTGTTTGAAAAGAAAGCCTTTCTCATGTCCATAACCCAACCTATTGCCCACCCCACTCTGCCCTGCTCTCATCTTATCAGATCCGATCTGATTTACTCTTCGTTTCATTTCATTTCAATCACATTTAATCACATCGATTCCTTTATATGTTTGTATCTTTGTTTGTATCTATACATAGATATATTTTGCTTCACATATAATTTTACATTCACAGCTCCTTGTTTACAACTTTTTTTTAAACGTGTATTTTGTGTGTTTGGGGTGTGTTTTGGGTGTTTATAAATCTTTGATATTGTTTATTCAACAGAATTAATAAAGATACATATTAGTAGAAATAGAGTTATCTGGGTGTTAGTACAATTTCTCGAAAAATATTTCATTTTTTATGGTACTCGCCCACATACATACTGGAGTCCCGACTATCTTCGAACCCATTTGGTGTTTGTACATATGCAAACTGTCTGCGCTTGTTTTGTATTTGGGTGTATTTGGGGTTTTGTGTTAGTAAATTGTTTGTTAATCAAATTATATTGAAAATTTATCACATGCTTTTCTTTACATTTTAACTATACGACTCGAAAGTTTTGCCATTTCGGACCAAATTCGCTGCATGGTCTCGCGTCTGTCTTGGATTTTTGTAAAATCTTTTATGTTTGGTTCATTTCGAGTCCATCACATGCGCTGTTGATAAATTATAAAATAGGCGTAGATCAATCCATCCTTTTCTCCTTTCACTTGTTGTAACAAAAAAACATTAAATGTAATTAAAATTAATTGTTTTATAGATAAATAAGAACCACAACCTTAGAAAAAGTTAAATAAATCGTATTTAGATTATTGATTATACAAAACGGATACAAATAGTGAATTTCGTGTAGTGCACATTGTTATTTATAAATCTAACAAAATTATAAGCAAAACTCTCTAGAAACTGACTAGCGCAAGAAAGCGATTATAAAATATACATAATTATAAATGTATGAATCAAAGCAGATAACCAAAATTTTAACGAATTTAATTTAGAATTTCCTCACCTAATTCGAATACTGACCGATAAGAATTTTGTTTTGTTTTTTTTCCCTTTTTGTTTTTAACAATTTAAACAATTTTGTTTAATATTCGTACATTTCTTTGTGTTGATTTGTGCCAATTTGTTGTCTGTAGTTTTGTTTACTTTTTTTTATCACATTTTTTGTGTGGCACAAACTTCAAAACTGACAAATTATGGTATGCGCCCCTCTATGTGTATTTTTTAGTTTTACATATTTTTTTTTGTGTAGTTATCAATAAGCAATTTTGTTAAACATTTAAGCTCTTCGTTTGTATATCAACAATTATCAAAACGTTAATTCGTGTTTGTGTGTCTGCATGTATGAAACAAATGCTCATAAATATATAGTTTATATTATATCATTTTATAACAAGACTGCTCTGCAACATTTCATGTTTCTCTTTCAATTTTGACAAAAGTAAATTATTTTTAACAAGGAAAAATATACAATTATGATTACTATTAATTACAATGAGGACTATATTCATTATATCACATACCAATTTATATTTCTGACTGTGACTCGATGCGAGTTCCCCCAACCCGTTTACAATGCCAATTCCTATCTCCTTTCTCACACTCTCGTACATGCTGCTTGTTTATGTTTATATTAATGTTATTTAAAAATAATTAATAACTGTTTTAGTTTGCCTTTAAAACGGTTTGCTTTGTGTAGAGGCGCCTGAACCCAAAGCCACGCTAATTTTGATTTGTTTTTTTTTTTTCATCATCTTTTTGGTCAAATTAAAATTCCCGCTATCACATATCGTGGTTCATAATTAAATCATAATTTAAAAAACGTTCATGGAATGAGCACAAGATAATTGAATAAATTGTTTGCTTTGTTTTTTCGAAAAAGAGTAGATAGAGATCGTTGAGTTGTTTTTTTAACTACTAGCTATAATTTGTTATATATATAGATGCATCATAATATATTGTATCATGCATTCCTGTGGCTTTTGGGGGTGCGTGTACCTAAGCAAACTTCCAACATTTTTATCGATGTGAGTTTGTGAATATATAAACAAACAAAAAAAATGTGAAAAGGTAAAGAACGACGACTGTTTTTTTTTCGTTTTTGGTGCCCGTTTCGTATTGCACGTGATCTAGTTGATTCAGATTTGGAAACGCCTTCTCTGGGGTCTAACTTAAGCTCTACGTTTTGACTCTGTCTCTGACTGTGTTTTCCGTGTTTCCCTATTTGATATATATATACACATCATTATAATATGAAAGACGCGCGAGAGTGCCCTGCACTAGAAATTACACTATAATTAATGTGAATGTTATTATTTTTTGTTTTGCGTTTGCTGCTGCTACAATAAAATGCATATTTTCCCCCATTTTCCGTATTTTCGCCACAATCAGGAAAAAGTTCATTGAGATCATTTAGTTTTCCTAAGGATTTTTACACACATCATGCAACATGCGGCGGCGGCTGGACTCTCGCGCGCCCCTCAAACCAATTTGCCTGCTCCAACTCTGCCAATTCGAAACCATGGTAATTATTGTTACGGACAAAAAAAACTATTAAGAAAGATTAAAAGTGAACCAAAAAAAAAATGGGCTAAGAATTAGAATTTGTTAATATTCCTTCTGTATATACAATAGTTACGAGTTAGTGTAGTTGTATATATATATATTTATGTAGATATATATGTAAAAACGACTATATGTTTCAAGATCATTTGGAAAATTACATAAAACCGCGCTCTGGACTGGACTGAACTGTGTGATTAGGACTTGGGACTCTGACTGAAGCTGACTGAAGCCCGGCACTAAGGACCCGACCCGAAACCTATGGTAGAAGCTATGCTGAACCCTGAACGCTCTAGATACCCGATACCGATCCCGGTTCCGTCCCGACAGCCACTAGTTGTTTGAGAGCCTGGCGTCATCGGATGCCGTTGCAGCATTTGTTATATCATCGATGTTGGTGGGTGCGCATGTGCAGCACGAGATTGTGTTTGTGCTTCGACTTCTTGTGACAAATGGGGCACTCGAACTTGGGCTCCACGCCGCACTCGAAGCGCACGTGTCGGTTGAGGCTGTGCGGCCTTGCGTAGGTGTTCCCGCATCTATCGCAGGCGTAGGCTCCTCCACCGCCACTTCCTCCTCCACCACTGCCTCCTCCGCCTCCTCCTCCGCTGCTGCTGCTCCAATTCCCAACTACAACTGATCCTCCAGCTGCTGCTGCCGCCGCTGCTGCTGCTGCTGCCGCAGCTGAAGTTGAAGCTCCTCCGCCTGCAGACGACGAGCCACTTGTGTTGTTAGCCGTTAGACCTGCAACTGCTGCAGCTGCCACAATCACAGCGGCTGCACTGCTCGCCGGATCCTGCCCAGGGCCACTGCTACTGCTATAGCGACGCGTGGGCGTGTCGGCACGTGGCACCTGACCCGGGACAGCCGGATAAATCAGCTGGGGCAGGGCTCGTCCATGCGAATGATGGTGCTGCTGGTGATGATGGTGGCCAATGGGCAGAGTTGCTGGACCTCCTCCTTGGGCAGCAGCCAGCAGGACCTTGGCCAGGTCCATTCGTAGATCGCAGGGCTCCATGCTGTCCTCGTCGTTGCTGTCATCGTTGTCCCCATTGCCATGCCTCGGCTGCGACTTGGGCACCAGCAAATGGCCCTGGCAGTGGGTGGGCGTGGCTCTGCCACTCTCCATCCGAAGCTCATGCTCGTTGTGGTCCTCCAGGCCACTGCCAGGCTCGAATTTAATCACAGGAGTACCAATGGGACTGGTGTAGGGACTCGTCTTGATGCCCATCAGGCTGTAGCTGCGACGGTTGGGCGACAAACGGCCAAAGTCTGGGAAGAGTTGTTAAAATATAAAGCATAAAATAAATCATTTTAGTTGTCTGCGTTTTTCTTTTAGTTTAATAGATTTTTTTGTCTGATTTTTTTTTTACTTGTTTTGAAATCATAAAAAGACCTATTACTAACTGGAAATAAATAAAATATGAATTTTTTACCGTAGTTGTTTAGAGTCTTTTGTTTACTGGTTTTTGAGTTAAATATGTTGCTTTAGTGATACATGGTGCTATATATATGGAGTGAACTGGAGTGGTTGGTGTGTGTGTGTGTGTGTGTGTGGTGTGTAGATGTCAGAGTGTCTGTGTGTTTGTGAGCTTGTGTAAGTAGGCTGCAAAAGTAAATTTTTATTAAAAATTAAATTAAAACACAATGAGTACATCGAAAAATGTTGAGTAAAACATTTTGAGAGCTAAGCAAAAATAAACAACAACTTTTTGATCAAGTTACAAGTGATAAATGGCTTCAAAAACATTGTTTGTTTTTTAATTATTATATATAGGACATGTGTGTTGGGTGGTTAGTGACAAAAAACACTTAATAGTACTAGAGGAGGAGGGGAAATATAGTACTCGCAGGACTCGGAAATCTCTTCCCGGTTTTCAGTGCCCAAAGTGTTTTTTTTATGCAACTTTCTCTGCTCGCTTTATCACTTTTTATAGGTAAATACGCATGCAATATTTAAAATGTACGGGGAAATCATAATACAATAGTCAAGTAAAATTAAAAGTTGTCGGTAGATATAATGGATATTTCTAAAAAATAATTCTATACAAACTAAGTTGTTTTTTTGTTCAGATTCATTTTTTAATTTTTAAATAATTTAATGCTAGATATGGTAATCAGATAGATTTATACGCTTCACAATCGCTAGGAAGAAGACAGATAGATAGGTAAAAGGAACTTAAAGTTAAACCTTCGGCAATACAAACGAATGGAGTGTAACAAAAAATTCAGATCAAACTACAAATCTAATAGGTCTCATACATTATAGTTAAATTATAGTTACTTCATCTAACAAATACATATATATATATAAGGTCTAAGTAGAAGGATACATAGTTATGCATATCTATATTGTATAAATAGTATTTATATATGTTGTAGTAGTTAAGCATGCAAACAACAATAAGAGAGGTAGAAGGCAACACCATGAATCGCGTTGTTTGGTTGTTCATCAGTCAAGACCAACATCATCATCAACATCACATCACATCCATCCACCTGAAATAGAGATCTGATTAGTATAGATTCTAAGCAAATTAATGGATTGCCTAAGAATTTGTGGAGTGTTGGGTGGTAGAAAAAAGGGAGGATGTGGACCTGTATGATGTGGGGATGAGAAAATGTTCAATGGAGCTCTCATTAAAATAAGTACAACTTGGGGTTTTGGTATTTTGTTTTTGACATTTGCTTTTAATTGTATTTCGAGTTTTCTTTTGGGTTTGTGTTTTTCCTTTTTTTAAATACATTTAGCCGGCAATAATTACGATTCTTCAGTTAATGGGAAATACATAGTTATAATCATACTCAATTAATATAATGGTAATCTCTCTTGCAACTTCATAGAGGTATTTGTCATTTTTTTTATTTTTGCCTTTACATTACAATTTGGTAAGGTAATTTTAATGATACAACGAGAGTCGGGGAATCGCCCAGTGTATTTTCAGTGCCGGATTCTGGTTCGTGATTCTTTTCATTAAATCTAACAATTTTCAAAGCATTCATGCGCTGATGATATTTCGAATTAAATTTTATAAACATTGTCATTATCAATTAGGTTTAATTTTTGTCTAAAATTGAAAATATTATCTCATTATCGTTTCGTTTTGACTAGATAATCGTTTATAGTTAATAATTATTATTATATAAGCATAACTTAATGACCAGAAATAAAATCTTTAAAAATGTTTCTAACAAATTAAAAAAATTATTGCGTATGCAAACATAATACGAAATCAAAACGTTATCATTTTATTATTATTAAGTATCTTTGGAGGGGCATTTGCTTTATGTTCATGCCATGCATATAGTTAGGGTTTCTTTTATTTAAATAATTATTACAAAAGTTTCCCTTTTTTTTTTTAATTTGTTTTTGTGTTTTCGTAGCACACTTAAAACAAATTTAGCTGTGACTAGTTTGTATAATTTCTTTTTGGTTTGCGTTCATGTCTTTTTTTTTTTTTGTTTTTTTTTCTGGGAAAAAATTTACACATATTTATATGAAGTTAAGGTTAAATTTTTGTTTTGAGAATTCGCTAAAGCAACACAATATTCATTGTTCTTGCATGTCTTTTTTTTGTCAAATGTATTGCAAACTACACCTAGTTTTCTCTGCTCGGCTTCGTTCAACGAAAATAAAAACAGTGAGGGGTCCAAAAATCCGGCTCACAGATCCTCTCATGGCCCAAAACCTCAACTCGAAGGAGTAACTAAGATTTGCACTAGGAGAATATTTGTCGTTCCCAATTTGAAGTTTGTACAAGTCCAAGTCTCTCCTAAGCACTGTCGTTTTGGAACACCAGGGTGTAGGTGCTGCTGCTGCTGTTATTGTTGCTGCTGCTGCTGTTGGTGACGGGAACGACAGCTCCATTGCCAACGACTGCTCCAGTACTGGACGTTGACAACTGACCCCCACCACCGGGCAGCGGCTTCTTCTCCTCCTCGGCATCCTTCTCGCGATCCCGACACTTGGTGTTCAGGTGGCGCTTCAGATTGCTATGGACATTGGTGGCATAGCCGCACATCTTGCTGCAAAAGTAGCGCGGCGGCAGGCCGCACTCGTTCTTCAGGTGACACTTGAGACTGTTCTTCCACTTGTAGGTGCGATTGCAGTTGCGGCACACCCACGGCTTCTCGATGTCCGCGTTGTAGATCATGTCGGCGGAGTGCTCCAGCGACTCCTTGCGTGTGCGCTTGTTCTGGACGAGGACGCGATAGCGATTGTCATCCGAGTGCGACCAGTGCAGGTCGAGATTCTGGGCCTTCATCGGGTGGCCCAGCTTGTTGCTCATCAGCGTGCAGTTCGCGGTGGTCAGGGAGCCACCACTCGTTCCAGCCATAATTTGCTTGGGTGCCGAAATCGTGGTGATGGTGGCTGGTATGGCAGGCAACTTGATCTGCAGCGACTGACTGGTGGGCTGGAGTTGCAAATGCTGCAGATGCTGCTGTTGTTCCAGAAGTTGCTGCTGCTGCTGGGCACTCAGCACGATCTTTTTCACAGCTCCACCACCTCCAGCGGCTAGAGATCCGGCCATTTGCTTGTCGTTCGATTGCTTGGCATGCTTCTGGGTGGCAGCCGCCGTCGTCAGCAGGTCATCATCGTCCTCGTCATCGTTGTCCATCAGATAGCTGTCCTCGAACTCCTCGTTCTCAATCTTCACCGCATCGTAGGTCCACGACAACGGGCTGCCCAGTTTCAGGTCGTAGTCGAAGGTGTTCTCATCTTCAATGGCCTCGTTGCACACGGCCTCATCGTCATCCCCATTCAGGGGCATATTGTCCGGGTTCTCGATCTTCACAATCACCTCGGTCATGGCGTCATCGATGCTGTCCAGCTCTACGCCAGCAGCCGCCAGAGCAGCAGCCGATGCAGCGTCCACATTGCAGTTGCTCGACGAGCTCTTGCCGTTGCCATTGTTCGCCGGTGTGATGCAGGCAATGGTTGTGCGTCCAATACTGCCGATACGGGTCACCGTTTGGGTCAGCGTCTGGGTCAGGCTGGTGGTGCTGCTCTTGCCGCCGCCGCCTCCGCTGCTGCTGTTGTTGTTATTCAGGTTGCTGCTGGCGATGGCTGCTGCCGCTTGCTTGGCTGCAATCGTTGCTGCTGCTGCTGCTGCTGCCGCTGTGGCCGTTGTCGTCGTCGTCGTTGCTCCTCTGGCCCTTTGGATCGCAGCCGATGACTTGTTGTTAGTGGTTTTAGCATCGTTTATGAGTGACTTTTTGGACTGAGTTAGTTTGTCTGATGGTTAGTTGTTTTATTGTCGGGTTTTTTTTTTGGGTTAGTCATGAAATAGAAATTCGGAATGTTATTGTTAGTTAATTTTGTCAATGAATGGAATGTGTATAAAATACGTAAAAATCGGGTAAAAAACTTATGATGTGTCTGTGTGTGCTCAGCAACAAAAGATAATGTAATACTGTAAAAAGAAAACAAAGTTATTGGAGAACAAACCAAAGATCTTAAGTAATAAAATCAATAAAAATCATGTATAAAATAAGGATAATGCAGCCAGTGCAGCCAAATACCTGAGGGATCGTCTGAGCTCTTCTCAATGATGGATTGGTCCGCCAGCATAAGCCAGTTACGCACTCGGATCCTGGACTCTCCACCTTCGAGCTGGCCACTTTCATCTGTAAATTCAAGTAATTTATTTGTCTGCATTAGTATTCACATATTTAACTGGTGTTCAAGTATAAAAAAAAACATTTTTGATGTGTGCCTATACTATAGATGATGGCCTAACCGTTTTTGTTTCTTCAATAATTTGTGTGTGTGTGTTTCGAAATTAAAGTGTTTCCAAAAATATGAAATAAAAAATCGATTATTATTATTAAAAATAAAAATAAATACTTACAAGCAGTAAATAAATCGCTACTAAAATCTGTGTGTAAAAAATAAGACGTATCAACAGAGACATAAAGAAATTATTTATGAACGCACTATAGCAAACAACTTTCGTTTCTTTTGCGTTTTATTACATGGAATTTGTATATTTTTCACATTGAATTTGGTTTTTTTTTTTTATCAATTTACAAAAAGAGTTTTACAAACAATTCATAGAAAAATTAAATATATTTATTATATATATAAGGGTATGCTAATTCTGTTTGTTTAATGAGTATTTTTTGTCTTATTAAGTGTTTTTTATTTAAAATTATTCTCTATTTATATATTTTTGTGGTTTTTCTATTGTTCAACAATATTGTTTTTAGAAAATTTTGAATTTTCAACTTTTGCCATAATGTTTCGATTTTAGAAATTTAAAAAATTGTTTCGTTTATTCTTCATTGTATAAAGAGTCGCTAAACTTAGCCCAACACCGCAATTATATAACCAATGTTTTTTTTGTTTAAGAACTTTAGTTTCTTAAAGAAATTATTTTATACGTAAGCATTCGAGATTTTCTTCTTCCTTCTCTCCGACTTTAAGTTTTAATAAAATATTAAATTATCAGAGCTCTAATAATAATTGTTTTTTGTTGCACAGTTTTACTGGCCGCACATTTCTGTTTGGGTTTAGTGGTCTTTTTTTTTTTTTTGTGAATGTTTGTAGTTTTGTCGTCGTTTAGTTAAAGCTTAATAAAATCATCTATGGAATGTATTTCGTTGTAGTGGAAAGCAAGGAAATAAAAATAAATTACACTTGACTACTTATAAATGTGCAGCATAAGAGTACAAATAAAAACACACACATTTATACCATCTATTCATAAGTTATCAAAAAAATAATAAATAAAGTGCATGTGACGTATTTTGTGGCGGTGTTCTGTTGGTTTTTTTATGTTCTGTTCCTGGTTTTCGTTGTGGTTGCTATTGTGGTAGCTCAGCTACAGAATTTTTGTCGTTTGTTTTTGTTTATTTATGGAATTTGGGTCTCGCCCTCACTAAGTACCTGAGTTTAAATGTCTAAAAACCATTTAAATTCCGACCTCCTCCGGTTGGATTGACTTTGACTTAAATTCCTGCCTTAACCTACTTCATATGGCTTTAAACAGTTACGAATATTGATTTATCATAGATTTTTTTTAAATAAAATGTTTGCAAATTGCTTCTGTTTTTCCATTAATTTTTCAAGGCACTTTCTCCGTTGACTACTACCAAACGTTTTGCCTCGCCTACATTAAATTCTTAAAAAGTTGCTGAGCTTAGTGAATGTGTTCCTTCGTTAGCCTAAGACATCAATATAATAGCAAAATATTTCCACTTGAGGTAAATTGTTGATTGAAGAGGCTGGTTAACTGCTGACTGACTGGCTGTATGGGAACCTAAATTGAATCTGTTTGGCACTCTGTACTGAATATCTATCGACTTCCATTGGGTTCTTCCGCTTGCTACAAGTACATCCAGCCTAAGCTTATAATGTGAATTTCTCTCTGCAATTCCCACTGGGAATTTGACTATCGTGCCGAATGTACTTGAACAAGAACCGCTTTGGATTAATAAATTGGTTGTTTCTCTTTAGCGAGTAATATCTTAATATGGTCTGAGTTTTCCTTTTTATCCACTGAGTTTGCTACTGCTACTGTTTCTATGTTATATATTAGTACAAATATATATATATTCCTAATGCTATTATTGAATAATTCTAAACCGTTTCATTGTACAAGTTTTGTCTTTCATTTTTTACGTTTTGTGGAATGTTGCAATATCTAAAATTGTTTTTGTGTAAAATCATTTTACTGATCACTTTGCTGTTTTGCTTGAAATAATAGAAATTATAGATTTTCAAATCGGTCTCGTGTAAACAATTAATAACAATAACAAAAAATTATTATATGTGAAATGGCGTAAATTTTTGTGCTTTGCAACAAATTGATTTCGGTCCATTTGAACGCGTTTTGTCTTCTTTTTTTTTCGAAACATCCAGGCATCTTACAAAACTATCTCATTTTGTTTTTTTCTCATTTGTCTTTTTTTTTTTTGTGTTTGTTTGTTTGTTTGTTTTAAGCTTAATTTGGCACACTGATTCCGTTTTCCCGAGAGCTTGGTGTGTGATTATTTCTGTTATGTTTTCTTTTTTTATAATTTCCTTTCGTTCTTATAATCCCTGATTCTGTTTTTAGTTCGTCGCCTTCTCAACATTAACTTAACTGATCAACGTTAACTTTTTTTATACATGTTTTTTTCATCACTAGATGGAGAGAGAGTTAATGGTCTCTGTCTATGAGAAGTGAGGATGCAGCTCCACTCCGCTGGCCAGGGCAGCTGCTGCAGCTGCCACGGAAACCGCTGCCGCAGTGGCCCCACTGCTGTCGCCATCCAGGGCTCCAGAGCCCGCGAAATTCTTCACGTCTTCCAGCTTGAACTTCTCCTTGTGCATGCGCTCCATGTGCCGGCCAATGTGCATCTTCTGCTTGGCGCGGTAGACGCAGAAGGGGCACTGGAATTGCGGCTCCTTGCCGCACTCCCACTTCTGGTGGTTGCGCAGCGAGGACTTTAGCTTGTAGACTCTCCCGCAGACGGGGCAGGGGTGTCCAGCACCGTTGTCCGCACCGCTGAGCTGGCTGTTGTTGCCACCGTTGTTGTTGTGCCCACTGTTGGATGGCGATTGACCCGATCCTGTGGGCACACCCACACCCGCTGCCGTGCTGCCGCTAATCAGATTGTTCATCGCACTGATGCTGTTCAGGATGTTGATGTGGCATAGTCCAGCTGGGCCGCCAACATCCGCAAAGGTCACGGCTCCACTCAGTGTGGCTGGGAAGTCGCTGCTGTTCCCATTACCCGAGCTGCCCTGATCCTCGCCAAAACTTAGCTCAGCGCCGGCAGCAGCGGCTGCCTGCTTTTCGGCCACAGCTTTCAACATCAAGGCAGTGGCCTCCTCCTCGCTCAGGTGCTTTAGTTTGCCACCACTGCTGGTTTTCAGGGGTTTTCCATTGCTGCTACCGCTGCTGCTGTGAATCCTGGCTGGCGTGGAGGCAGCCCTGGGCTCACTCTTGCATCCACCATCCGTGGGCGTTTTCCTGCCACTGGAGGGAGCATCCTTAGTAAGTCCAGGACCCTGCTTGTCCACCGAAAGGTCGGTGGGAAAGACCAGCGGCTGGACACCTTCGCGAAGGGTCACCAAGGGCATGGCCAGGCGGGCGTTCCACTCGTTCCAGGTGAGTCCGGCTATGCGCGTAATACTCAGATCTAGTTTATCACAAGGTCAAGCGTGTAGTTTGTTTATGTATTGTTTTTATTTTGGGAGGTGGGTTGCAGCGCACGCACAACATATGAAAATAAAAACGAGAAAAGAAAAACAAAAGAAAAGAAGAACGAAAAATAAATAGAATTACTTTTGACTGGACACAGGACAACTGCAAGAGAAACTCATGTAAATCGAACTTTAAAACATTTAGGACTTTTAGCTGTTAGATCAAGCTGGGTGGGTGGGTAACCAACACAGAGAGACACACACAAATGAGAGTGGAGTGTGGAGTGGAGTGGATTTCTGGGGATGATCTGGATGAGGCACACGCAAAGCAAAATTAAAAAATTAGTCAAAGCATTTTAAGGGGTGAATAAATATGTGTATATATATAGTGAGGATAAAAAGCATTAGAATGTCGTGGCATGATTCAAAATTAGAGTACAAAATAATAAACATATATACAGGTAAGGTAAACAAAAAGAAAACTCTCTCTTTCAATAAAACGTTGAGCAAATTAAGGCCAATTAGTGCAGGGTGTAAAACATATTTATTTTTAAAATAAATTTAAAAAACTAAAAAGAGGATAACTAAATTAATTGAACTGTAGCTGGAGTGCTGCTTGGGGTGGGTTTTTTTTTTGTAGTTGCTGTTTGATTTTGCTTGAACACATCGATAAACACGGCTGGGAATGGGTTCAGGTTCAGGTGTCGATTCGGGTCTGGTTACTTTTTAGTGGCATACAGAAACGAACGTTTAGATTTGGGCTCTTAGACATAATAGAATATATAGGAAAGGCAATTGTTTCCTTTTACAATTGTTGTTTGGCTTGTTTTACTTAAGTTTAGCTCAATGCGGATGGCTGGCAGGATTCAAGGGGCTCCAAATCCAAGTCCCGGTCCATGAACAGGATCTAAAAGAAAAGAGAAATATATTAGGTATGCTCGGAAAATATCAAATCATAAATTTTATTCTAGCTAACGCGGCCCAATCTATGGTTGCAGTCTCAACGGTCACCTGGAAAGAGAAATATGTTAGTATGGATTCTTTGCAATATTATATTCTATATTCCTAGCACAGACATCAAAGCTTCGAATTTTGTTTTGTGGTTTTATGTAATTTTATTTTGACCTTCTGTTTTTACAACTATTTTTCAAATTATAATTTCTATAGATAAGTATTCATAATAAATGTTTAATTTCAATCAATTAATTGATTTACACACAAAAACTGCAAAAAGACATTTATATAAGTATTTATATATATTTCGTTCTAATACATATGCTTAGAAATTTGTATTTAACTTTATTTGCGAAAATATGTTTTAGAGTGTTCACGTTTTACTCAGATATTCAGATGTACAATCAATTTTACTAAGTTTGGTTAAAGTATTTTAAGTTTTGTAATTTACAGTAAAATAACTTTCTTTCCTTTCACATATTTTATCGAATTTTTCATATATATTTTATATATAAATATTTGAAAACAAATTTCTACAAAGTCAATTTTGTAAGCCTCCAATTTAGACAAGTTTACAATTTTCTCCATTTCATCTTTTGTCGGTTAGTTTTTTCTTAAATAGATTACATCAATTTTGTTTTGTGATTTTTATAAAACGTAGTTTATGTGCACTTTTCTCCAAAAACGTTGAATTGCAGTGAAATTAATTTCCAGGGTTTCAGTTAAGATTGTTCTATCAAAATATTTTTTTTGTGGTTTTTATTTAATTTTTTTGTTTGAGAGCACGCACACATACACACAGAATCAAGTTTCTAAATATACTTAATGATTTAAATCTATTTTCCATTTATATAGTTGCTTCTATATGTTCTTTGTGTTATTTCCATGAAAATACTTGCACATTGATTAAAGTTTTTTTGTTTTCCATTTTGTCGACTTATTTGGGGCTTTGTTTTTTTTTGTAATTTTGAAAATTACGATTAATCAAAATCAAACGATGTACATAACCAATTATACTAAATGTGAAGACATAAAATTTAAAGCCTAATGAAATTAAATTGAGTGCACACAATGCGCAGAAGTTAATGCTCTTTCGAAATGTATAGCTTTTGAGAACCGAGGGGAAATCGACTTATAAACTTAATAAAAATAATCAACAAATAAGAACTTTAAGATTAAATAGAGTTTACACGATTATAAAATGATAAAAAATAGTGTTAATAATAATGAAACTGGTCTAAAACTCAAAAATGGTTGTTTACACTCAACAATTGTGTACTCACACTCCTGCTCGCTTTAATCGCTCTACTTTTGCTTAGATCTTGCGGCCTCGTTTGCTCTCCAGCTGCGGCTTCTCCGGATGATGCTTGCGCACGTGGACACCGAGATTGCCCCGCTGCTTGGCCTTGTAGCTGCAGTAGGGACACGGATGACACGGCTCCTTGCCGCCGCACTCGACGTTCTCGTGGCGGCGCAGCGTCGACTTCCAGCGGTACTTCTTTCCGCAATGACGGCACACATACCGCGACTCGGGATCATCGCAGGGACCCAGAGACGAATCGCTCAGCGACAGTTCGTAGGTCATGCCCGAGGGATCGTGCTCCGACTCCTCCTTCATAGGTCGCGTGGTGAGGATGGTGTAGCTCTTGCTCGAGTCGTGCATGCCCAGCTCTTCGGGAATGATCGTCTCCACACCATCGTCGTCCTGCAGCTCAATGTCCTGGTGATGGTGATGCTGCTGCTGGTCGTGTTGCTGCTGGTGGTCGCTCGTCTGCACCACCGTTTGGATGTGATGCGTCTGCAGCTGGCTGGTGTGGATGTGATGCGTCTGCGGCGACTGGTCGTGCTGATGCACAGTCTGCAGCTCCTGCGGCTCGTGCTCGATGGTGGTGATGGTGTGCGTTTCGCCAGAAGTCTGCATGTGCTCCGTAATCTCCGAGGGAGCAAAGCCAATGCCGATCTTGGTGCCATCGGGCAGCTCGATGTCGTCGATTTCGGCGTACTTCACCAGATCACTGATGATTGCCGCCGATGCATTCGGGTTGTTCAGATCGATTTCGCTAATCTCATACTTGGTGCCATCGGACAGCTCGTGATGCTGATGCTGGATGGGCTCGTGGGTCTCCACGATCTGCAGGTTCTGTACCGTCGGCCCTATGATCTTGCCACGCGAATAACGTATCCGCGAGGTAAGGGGCTTTGCATCTGCTATTTGCACATTGCGCAGATTAACCAAATTGATCGTCTGGCCCGGATGGGCCGTGATTATGCTTTGTACTTGGGTGTGGGTCGGCTGCGACGTTTGCAGCTGGTGATGGTGCTGCTGGTGGTGGTGCTGCTGCGACGTCTGCGGCACCTCCTCGATGTGAATCGTCTGGTGCTGCTGGTGGTGGTGTTCCTGGTGGTGCGGCTCCTGGGACACATGCTGAATGATGTGATGCGGATGTATGATAGTCGAGCTCGTGTGCGCATGATGTGTGGCAATTGTTGTGGTTGCCGGTATTATCTTCTTAATGTTGATAAGCTCTGGAATTGGGTGAAGAAAACAAAAATATCTTTATTAGTTAGGTATTTGTTTACAAAAAAAAAGTAAGATATAAGCTATGTTGGTTAATAACAAACTCCTAACTTAATCGCTTGTGCACTTAATATACAAACTTTTAAATACATATGATTATATTGTTAATGATTTTACAGATATAATTTAAAATTATTTCTACAATTTAAGTACAATTTAATAATTTTGTTTGTAAATTATTTGGGGAATTGAGCAGTCAACTATTAAAGTTTAATTTTTTTAACTGGTTTAAATTTACTCTATTCTTCTTGAGACGACCTAAAAGTCATGCAAATATTCGGCTTAAAATTGGATTGAATTTACCTTCCCCTTAATCATTTGAAAGCATTATTTATATTTGATACAAATTCTAAAACCCTCTTTATATTTTTTAGAAAACCTAGTGATTCATCTAGTTTAAATATATGTTTCCCTTTCTAGCTTTACTTATTTATTCCATTTATGGATAAAAACTCAAGTTCTAGACTTACCGCATTCCGATGAGGGCAACTTGATGGGCGTGCTGGTCAGAGTGGTCAGCGTGGGCTTGGAATCCGAGTGCGAAGCGGCGGCGGCGTTCAATAGCTCCGTGATCGTGGGCGTGGGCTGACCAGCAGGTCCGGTGACGGTGACTGCCTGTTGTGCCGCCGCCTGTTGTTGTGCTGCCGCCTGCTGATCCTCCTCCAACTTGGCGGCCGTGATATTTCCCAGCTTCTTCACGTGCAACACGAATCCGTCCTTGTTCTGGGTAATGACAATGTCATTGCTCTCCAGCAGACAGTCGTCCAGCTCGAACTCGTCGTGGGTGCCTTCGGTCTGCTCGCCCTTGTCCTGCTTGGAGGCTGCAGAGTCGAATGAATGGAGGTTAGTACGAGTTTGGGATGTTCTAATTTACCGCTTAGTGGAAGTAGTTAAGCTCAGCTCAATAAACGTGTTGAATCCTGTCACTAATAGTATCCTTTTGAACTCTTTTTTTTTATTTAGTTGCATCTTAACTTGGTAAAAACAAGCAAACAATTTTCGGTTTCCGTTTTTTTAGTTCTTAAATTAGGCTCTTAATGTTTAGAAATGTATTTATATAAAAAGGTGTGTGTGGGTGGGTTGTGTGTTGCTGTACAGCACAGTAAAATGATAACCAAGGACAAACAAAATACCACAGCCAAAAAAAGGAATAAAAACCGTGCCCCTAATAAAGCTTAACTAACTTAACGACTACAGAAGAATTCAATAATGACACGTTTCAATTTTGGTTACAAAAAGGCATTTTTTATTAACATTAAGGCGGGTCGGGTCGGTCTCTCTTTCTTTCTTTCTTTTTATAGACAACTTACCTGCCCGAGATCAGTTTAGAAACTAGATAAAGGTAATTAAGGAACTTTGCCCCCACTGGACGAATCAAAAAGGCCGCGGGCCAAAGCTCGGCCCACAACAGGAACACCCCGCCTGTCCCTTGGACCTAGACCCTCGACCAATCCCGAACCCAACGGTGTTTCACTAAAGTGTTCCGGATGCTGCGTCTTCAGGTGCATGTTGAGACTGTGCTTGTATCGCGCCACGTAGGAACAGTGGCGACACTTCTCCGTGGGCAGGTGACCACACTCGTAGCGCAGGTGCCTCGAGAGATTCTTCTTGTAGGTGTAGGCCTTCTCGCAGCGCGGACAAATGTGCGAATTGTTCGATGTAGATACATTGTTCAGCGACGTGACCGATTTCACGGAGATTGTCCAGGCGTTCTCTAAAAGAGTTTCGAGAAAGAAACGAAATAGGTTAGAGAATTTTTGTAATTTACAGTATGCGTTTTTAATGGGAGCGAAATCATAGTTAAACAAAAATCATGGGGACTGATGATGGAATGCTATATGTATGATTTATGTATGCAATGTTTTTCGTATAACCAACTACCAGTTCAATTGCAGAGCGATAGATAGTTATTGTAGCAGAAAGTTACATCGGTAGCTAAAGGAAGAGTTACAATCTAAAAACTAAACCGAAAAGAGGAAAAGAGTTGACAAAATCTTACCATTCTACACACTCTTTAATGTCTTTTAAAACTTAAAAAAAATAGCTAGAAGTTTGTTTTTTATTTAAGGAAATGGCTTCTCTGGCCACAGTTGCAGGTAGTACCGTCTACTATGGCGTAACGGTAGCAATGGTTTTTATTTTGATATATAGCAAACCATTGACCTGACTCTTGACCCTTCGTCATAGTTGATCTGCAAGTAAGGAAACTGATTAATTCGGAAAAACACAATCTCGGGGATCCCCCACTGCCCAAAAATAATAATTGAATGGCCTGGTTTCTTTTTTTGGGGTTTCAACATTTCAATATCAATCTTTATTATTCTTGTTGTTTTTTTTTTTTTTTTTCTGTTACCACTTTCTTCAAACAATGTGTATATAAACGATTCCATATATAATGCCATTTGTTCAGTTTTCGCAAAAATAACAATTTTTGGGGTTAAATGGTTCCTCGAAAAATTAAAACATAATTCCAAATGGTCTTAGCTTGGTTTTGGTTACATCAATTCTTGTTTTTTATGTTTTTTCTTGTTGTTCATTGTTTAATCCTACCGCTTGTTATTACAATTATTAATAATTATTAATTGGTTTTTGTTTTATTTCATGGTTTTAAGGTACTAACAATATCAGCTTCGTCAATGAAAGTTTCTCTTGCTTGTTCTCTTGTTATTATTCTTGTATAAATTTGTTTCATAATTTCGCCTTTTCCGTGGTTTCGTTAACAATAAATATATGTATATATCATTTATCAATTTATTACTCGGTTTCATTGTTGTTAAATATTACGCTACAAAAAATAAACAACTTTCGTTACAATTAAACATTCCTTCCGGTTGTTCTTGGTTGTTCTTGTTCTTGTTCTGGTAATTATTGTTTTTGGTTTGATTATATATATAATATATATATCCGTTAATCCTTTTAGACTGTTATGGCAATTTCTTTGTTCCAAATACACTTTTACTAAAACGTTTTCTTGTCTGGTTTTCTTGCTGTTTTTTGCTTTGTTCAGTTTTTGTCTAAAATATATATATATTGGTATATGTATATGTCCTTGTATATATGTGTATATATATATATTTTTGGTTGGTTTCTTTGGAGTATATTTTGTTCATTATTTTGTAACTTACATAGTTAACTCTAATTTTTTTTTCATGTTTTTTTTTGTTTTGCAAACTGTTTTCTGCTCTTAGTCAATAAATATTAATTAACAATATAACAAAAGTTAAAACATAAAGAGTTCTCTGGTTAAATTAATGTGAAACAATATATATTTGTATGTGTAATAATAATATTAAAACAGTGTTACAACTAATTTAAAGAAAAACGATTTAACAAAAAAGTTATTTCAAAACATTCCATGTTTCAATCCCTTTTATCTAAACTTTAACAGCAAAAATAATAATAATAATTTAGCTACTCGCAACAAGGTCTTAGTAAATTAGTTTAACAAAAAACATAAATCATACAGGTAAATCGAATAATTCTCAAATAAATTTCAACTAATTTGAAATTAATATTTTGTTACCTATTTCTTCAAAGAGTCCCACAATTTGTCTTGTTCGCTTGGTAGTTTTGGGTTTTGGGGTTACAAAATGGATCTTTTAGACTATTCATTTCAAAAATTGACTTTGGCAAATAGCCGCACAAGACAAATTGTCAACAAACTTTTGAAGTATTGCACTTGTGGCAGAATTTTGTAGTTCAAATTGAAGTAAATCAATCAAAAATTTGCCTTTGGTATTAGTTAGTTGCGGGGAGAGGAGGAGGAGGTGGTAAACATGTGCTAATACCGATGGTTGACACTAAAATCAAATTCCTCCGACTGAAAGCTGCCAAGGTTTTCATTTTCTTAAGCCAGATCAGTCGAAAGTATTTTAGTTTAGTGTCACCATGGTCTTAAACTGCAGTTAGTACTTCACTATAATTGATTTTCATTCGTTTTTATCTTCCTTTATACTGTGTATAATTTTTCTAGTTCATTCGAGTTCATACAGTTTTCTATTGCTGTTGGTTTTCTGTGTTTTTTTTTTTTATAATATTTGTTTATTGTACTGTCATATACATGTATTTTGCATATATGCGTAGGTTTATTATCTGCAACCCAAAGATTAACAATCAACAAGCAACAAACAATATATATCCTGCGCTCCTTCTTCCTTAACTGCGATCCTAACTAGAAATTATGTTTAGTTGCCTCCTGCTTAGGTTATATATATATATTCTCGTATAATTTCAATAATTTATCATTTATATATATTAAAAATTTGTTTGATAATGGCACTCTCATAGCATTTAGTTGTCACTTTAGCCGTCAAAAATTTCACTAAAATCAATCTTTGAACTAACAACGAAAATGTACTATAAATTAACGCACTTGTCAACAGAATCGTGTTTTCGTCTTCTTCGAATGCAACAACAAATCATATTGGTTTACATATATATATCTATATGTGAGTATATTGTTCGATCTCTTCTATGGCTTCTTCACTAAGCAGCATTGAATTTGTTTTTGTTTTTATCAGTTTTGGTGGAGAATTTCTAATGGCACAAAATGTTCTATTTCTTCTTGTTTTCTGGTACAAAATCATCCTTCAATCGATTGGCACACACACATGCACGAGGGCTACGCACACACACCCACACACACACACAGGCACCCACTCATACATGTACAATTATTACAATTTGGCGATGTGAGTAGTATAATTTACCAACATCTTATCATCTCCTTCACTTTTTTAACAACTTCCTTTCCCTTAATATCCTTTTGTTCAACAGACAACATTTTTGCTAATATAGCATTATATATAGTTCTATATGTGTATATTTTATGTAGATGTGGTTGTTTCCTCATATGTATATGTTTTTTTTGTATATATGTATATAAACTCTTTTTACTATTTTTTTTGTTCTTGGAACCATGTAACAAATCTTCCTGCAATCCCTTTATCCATCTGCCTGTGCTAAACATTCATGATGCCTAACCAAAAGTTGACTCTATGAGACGTAATGTGTATTATTTGCTGGCCACATACAGTGGATCCATTCAGGCTTCACTGTATGTGACCAGCGCGGTGTGTGTTGTGGTGTGTCCATGTAGTACCTGGCATAATAACAACTTAAACAATAAAGTATAGTTATTTTTTTGATGATTTTCTTGCTCTGTTCTTATTGTTTTTGCTGTCATCCACTGCTAATTTCTCATGGTTGTGTGGCATAACAAGAATCGTATTAATTATATTATATATTAGAAATATATATAATAGATATATATTTGGCAACAAATAAACACAGTACGTTTTGTTATATGCATTTCTGTTTTTTCTGTTTTCTGTTTTGGTTCTCCCTTCTTTTGTTGGTTGTTATATATGCATTTCTCTTCATTTGTTAATTTCACTAAGTTTTGCTTGGTTTAGTTTCTCTATATTATTTTTATATATTTTAACTAAAATTACGTAGTTTTGGTTAGTTTGACTAAAATTGTTTTGCTCTTAGCTTCCTTGCGTGTATGTTTTCTGTTTTTTTAATTTTTTAGCTTTTGTTTTTTAACGTTTGTTTTGTTTGTTTTGCCTCTCTGTACTATTCCTTAGTTTAGTTTCTTTTTTTTTTTGTTTTGTTTGCTTTTCTTAGGTTTTCCATTATCTGGTTTTACATTTTACTAAAATCCTATAAAATGTTCACTGACTGCATTTAATATATATATATACGTGTATATATTGTTGTTCTAGCTTGTTAAATATTTCGTACTTCACTTGTTCTTTAAACTAAGTATTCTGTTTGTTTCTTTAATGCTCAGTTTCAACAATAATTCTCATCATATATACTATATTATATAGATTGGTTGGTTTTTGTTTTTTTTTCATTTTCTTTATAAATGATGTGGCATCCAATAAATTCGTTTTGTTGTTTGTTATTTGTAATTGTTCTTGGTTTTTATCTAATTGTTCTATATATCATTCATTTTGTTCTTCATCTTGTTTGTTTGTTGTTTTATTTGTTTGTTGTGTGTTGCGTCGTGTGTTGCTACGTGTATATAACCATGTTCATGTACTTGATTTTTGATCATCAGTTGATCTTCTGCCTATTGGGATAACGCTTATTCTATTTGATTTTAAAGAAAACATTATCTCATAAGTAATATTTGACACAGACACCGGACTCAAGGTGTCGCTTTAGGTGGGAGCTTTGTGAAAATGCTTTGCCGCACATCAGACAGCGAAATTTTTTCTGTCCACCACATTCATATCTGGGGGAGACATCGATATAATAGAGGCAGAGAGAGACAGGTATCAGTATTATATAGGAATCACAGGTATCAGACAGACAGAGAGATATAAATATAACTCCACTATACATCCACAGATCGATCCACTCACCTGATATGTCGTTGCAGCGAGCTAGCGTCCTTGTAGCTCTTCAGGCAATTGAATCTCGGGCACTGGTAGCGTCCATCCGGATTGATGAACTTGAACAGATCGGAGAACTTCAGCTCGTACCAGTAGTCGCGGATCAGGGATTGCGCCGATGCGGCCGATGTGCCTCCTCCTCCAGTCGGCGGCGGAGTTTGGCTCGAGTTGGATGCATAGCTGCTTGGAGCTACAAATGAGATGTTTAGGCATTTGTATAGAAGGAGAAGAAAGAGATAAGAGATTTGTCATGAGTCTCGGGATGTTCAGGTTCAATTAGCCGGCGGCTTACACAACTAGAGCAGATTTATCGTTTTGAAAAAGTAACAAGATTTCAGTAAAAACAACATTTTTAAGAGTTCTTTTTTTTTTTTAGGTAAACACAAATTTTGAGAGTGAAATTTTGTAAAGTTAATATTTTGCATTGAGTATATATTGAATATAAATTATAATTAGGAATAGTAATAAAGTGGTGATATTTACAGTTAGTGTGTGTTGCGGGGTGTTTTGCTTGATTTTTTTTTTTTTAATATTTTTGTATTTTTTGTGTGGGCGTGGCATGGTGAAGCGTGAGCAGAGCTAGCAGCAGTAGTTGCAGATTGGCTTGGTTTTATTTATTTGTTGCTGGGTCTTTTTAATGAACGCTGTGGGATGATGATTCTGATTCTGATTCTTGACTGAAGATGATGCAAATGCATGGTGATGCATGATGATGATGCTTGATAATGGGTCTGCAATGAAACATGTTTAGTAAACTGGTCGGCAGAGATTTATATTTAGATAGAGGAACCCACTAGACATACAAAACGGTTTCTTGATCAATTCAATTTTTATTCAAGTTACAAAAATATTTATATATCATATATGCATATAAAAAATACTTAGTTATGGCTCTGACATATAAAAATAGTTGCTTTTTGGTTGGTTATAAATATCATATACGATTAAAAATGGCTTACATGTCTAAGCTAAATATCGTTTTCGGTTGTTATACTCGGTGTTCACAAAATTCGTTTCACATTTTTCAACGGTTCACAAAATATAGGTATCATTTTAATTGTAGTTAACTGCTTTTTGTTTTCTTTGGCTGCTCTGTAAATATATGTAAGTTTTATATTTGAACTATGTGTTTGCGGCTGTTTTGTTTTAGTTAATTGCTTGTTGTACTTGTACTGTTGGTTGCGTTTAATTTGTATTCGCTTGGAGATCCTTGTCTATAAGTTAGTCATCATAATCCTAGCTAGCAAAGGAACTTAGATTGTACGGCTCATCTTAATCCACAAAAAGCGGTTAGTATTGATTAGTTTTCATTTTGGAATTTCGCTGATTTGGCATTGCCTCTCGTACTACAAACTAGACTATATCGAAAAATGTTTCACTTTTTTGTCTTTTGGTATTTTTGGTTTTGTTTTCTTAGGAATGCAAAGTGTATTGCGGGTCGTCGACCCCAAACTACTCTCAGTAGTGTGTAACCCTCCCTGACTTAGTTTCGTTCACGTTTTCTCTTTGGACTTTTGGCTTACTCAACTAACAACTAAAGACTACCAATTTGAAACTTAAATTAACTTAGGAAAAAGTCAGACTAGCTGAAGCATAAGTTATGATTGGAAAAATTTTTCTGCGCTTAACTTAAGTCTAAAATACGAATTTTAAATGAGACACCGCCGGAGAGAGAGACGGCGACTGCAATGATTGGAATTTTAAGCAGGCAGGTTGCGCGGCATTTGTATATCATCTACATGAATTAACCAAATTTATGCAAATGCACACAAAATGTGAAAGCTGAAATTTTGTTTGTTTTTCTTTGCCATAAAGACAACTCCTGCGGCTGAAGCTCAGTAGATCATTGCAGTCGGTCCTGGCTGGTTGGCTGGTTTTTTTTTTAACTGAATGAATAAAATACGTGGCTAAAAACTAGACTGTTTCTTGGACTGGATTGCTGAGTTTTTGCGCGCCCTATGCGGTGGCCTCCCATTTGGTGGGGAATTCTGTCGAGGTCTGCATCTGAAAGGCCAGCGGCAGAAAGTCCTTTTTCATTTTGGCAAAATGGGTCTTGATGTGCTTGGTGAGGTTGTCGCTCCTTTTGGCCGCATAATTGCAACTGGGACACTGGAAGATGGGTCTTTCGGTGGTGAAGCGGCACTCGAACCGTCGGTGGCGGCTGAGACTCTTGCGGGTCTTGTAGGATTTGCCGCACTGGTCGCAGGCGTGCTGATACCAGGTTAGTACGAAATCTGCAATGTAGATGTGGGTGCACACACGGGAGAGAAGGGGGCACGCAGACGGATGGGTAAGTGGTAAGTGGTAAGTGAGTGGGTGAAAGTGATTGAGTTGAGTTGAGTTGGTTGATTGATACAATGATTCGTTTCCTGATCGTGTATGACTGACTGATTGTATATAACTATCTGGTATTCTGCTTTACACATTTAAATTTCTGCACTTTTTGAGCAAGTCAAAGTTGCTAAGCTACAAAAAATTAAAGAAAAAATATATATAATTTAATTTAATAAATATTAACATAAAATGTATAAATATAAATCGACTTAAAAACATGTCAAGCATTCCAAAAACTATTTTGACGGGAAAATAAAAATGTATATATAAGAAAACATCGAGATCACTTAGAATTAGAAAAGTTCAGCCCATAAAATTCGTAATTAGCCCAAGTGGAACCACCTTAAATACTTAAAAAACGTCTGTGTAAGAAAAAACATCGAGTGTTAAATAGTTTATTTTTGTTTTGCAATTATTTTCTTTGAAAAAGACACAAATACATTATCAAATAGAGAAAGATTAAGTCTAAGAATTGGAAAAAGGCACAAAGAAAGCTGAAAGGACACACGCTCTTACACTCGCATTAAACACACGCACATTCGGGCCACAAAAGCAGACACATGAGAAGAACCCAAGCAAGAAAGTGAAAAATAGACACGAATTATGTAGAGAACATGCTAATAAAACGATCTAGTGCGTAACAAAATCAAACGAAGGCATATTATTCTAGAGATCCAGAAGGGATATTAAGTCGTAGAACCTTGCAATTTCGAAACGCACTGTATCGTTGTATGTACGTGTAGTAGATCAAGTTGAAACCCAGACAAAAACAATTCGAGGCGAGAGTTTACACAGAACAAAGATATATATCATAGAATATATATAAAGAAATATATATGGTATATAATACTGTAAGTGACAGACTTTTCTTTTGCGGATCGTTGCGCTGGACAGCAGACGGTTGAGTTTCCCAGGATTAGAGATACGGTCGGCTTCATAGATAGTAGTATGTGATAGTAGGTAGTAGATATTGGAGTAGTAGTGGTGGATGGAGTAGTGGGGTAGTACAACAGTTTGGTTTGTAGAGACATCTAAAAGAAATTTAGTAATAAAAATAGGTTAGTGAAAAATTCGCACAATTTCCGCAAAGAAAAAAAAAAGGATGACAAAACTGAATGGAGAAACAGAAAACGAACACGAGAACGGAAACAAAAACATTGGATGGATGGATGGAGGGCATGATATGAACAAAAGATGATAATGCAAGAGAGTGAAGATGACGATGATAAAGAATGGAGGCTTTAATAAAATAAAACTTTCGATTGCTGCAATTGAATACATAAATATAATATATTTCTTGTATTTTGTGTTTTTTTTTCGTAATTTATTCAATTAAAAGTATAATTTTCTCATTTTTGTTTCGTTTGGACTTTGGATAAATTAGGTTTTAAGTTTAGGTATACACGGTAGAATGTATAGTATAAAAATAACTTAACTAAGTCGTACAATTTGGTGGCATATCATTTGGAATAAGTGCATTACAATTATAAATCTACCTCCATGGCCTCCTCTCTTTTGATGAGAGACAAGTTTGGCGGCTAGCTCGTTGAGTATTTTGTAGTTTTTGGATTAAATCAAATTGAAATTACTCAACTTGTAGTAAAAGATTTGATATTCTCTCTTGACTTTCGTTTTTTTTTTGGTTTCATCTTAAATGACTAACAAAGGTTTCAATAGGTTTTTGGGTGGAGTAATCCCATTCCTGTCATGCAGAAAAACTTCTTATAAAATTACAAATTCGTGACGGTTCAAGTTCGTTATCGTTTTTTTTAGGAAAGTTGCGTTGGCTGATTCAACATTGTAATATTGACAAATTTTAAGACACATTTTGTCTAGCGACTCACAAAAACACATAATTAAAATGATCTTTCTAAATGGAATGTCTACGTTTGAGATTCATATGGTTTGTGGGGGGGTTTTGGGAAATACATAGTAAAATTAGGGGGGAGGGTGCAATACAGTTACACATATATATACTCTTGACAAAATAAAATGAGAGATTCAAAAGTTTCAATAAATAAGATACATATAGCTATAGTAGAGAGCGCTTAGTTATTGTTATAAGCAAATGGCATCGTGTTCATCAATCGCTCCTTGAGCAATGAATTCGATATGATCTGCAGGCCGAGCTTCATGTTCCACTCCTCGTTCATCAGGTGCTGCACCTTGCTGGGAGTCACCGGTTCCGGCTTAATGCCCAAAGCTGCAGCTGCCGCAGCCGCCTCGGCTTGTGCGGCCTCCTCGTCGTCGTCCTCATCCATGGGTCGTCCTTCGTTGTTGTTTTTCTTGGCCTGCTGGGCCTCGGCTACAGCCACTGCTGCTGCGGCTGCTGCTGCAGCTGCCGCCTGCTCTTCAACCACTGCTGCTGCCGCCGAAATCGCTGTGATGGCACCCGTCAACCCATAAGTGGGTATCGGCATTATGTGCGGCGGCAGCGGCGATGTGCAGCGCGACCCTGGTAGATTCTCGTTCTCGTAGTTCTCCTTGCGCAGCGACAGGTTCTCGGGAATGGGACTCTCGCAGCCGTTGTGGGATCCATTGCTGCCCACACTAGCCCCGCAATCACCGCTGGAGCCTCCACCGCCGCCGCCACCACTCAGTTGATGGAGACCAGCCAGTCCACTAGGCTGCTTGTGGTCCATCGAACCCCCGATTGAGGTACGCGAACCGCTGCCCGTGGTCATCTGGGCAATCGCTGGCGGAATACCATGCTTGGAGACCAAATGACGCACCATGTGGTACTTGCGCCGGAATCGGGAGCTGCAGAACTCGCAGTTGAAGCGCGGCGGTATGCCGATGCACTCGTCGCGCATGTGCCTCTGCAGGTGACGCTTGCGCAGATAGCTCTTGTTGCAGACGGCGCAGTGGAAGCGCTCCTTGTACTGATCCTGATCCTGATCGTCGCTGCCAAAGACGCTGTGCTTGTACTCGTACTTCAGGTCTGGGAATCGAACCAAATCGAATCCCAGCGCAATCGTTGGTTAGTGGTGTTGTGTGTGGTTGTGGTGGTTGGTGTGTGGAGAATTTTGTGGTTTTTTGGTGATTGATTTGATTGTTATTGGTGAATTGGGAGAATTAGAGGCGATTCGATTCGATTTGATTGGTTTTTTGGTTTTTGATGTTTTTGTGGGGGTTGTATGAAATGAAAATGAAAAGAAAATAAAAAGAAACATGTGTGAAAAATCATAAACACAAGGTCCAGAATTAGGCTTAATGGTAAATGGTATAAACAAGACTGAAATCTTCGCTTCAAATGCTGTTTATAAAACTTAACTTAAAACTAAACTTAATCGTCAATTTTCATTGCTTTCGTTTTGAGAAGTTGAAGGAAAACTAATACAAATTATACAATTCAATGTCTAAATCAAGTTTACATAATGATACAAATTCATTTTCAACAAAAACTACTGAGAGGCTACTCTAAACAATTGTCAAGGAAAACAATAATTTAAATAAATACATTTTAAATACTTTCTCTAACAAAAATACAAAAAATAAGTCATAGAAACTATTAAGTAACAAATATAAAATACTTATCGATACATAATTGTTAGAAGTTGTAAACAAAAATTTAAAATTTAGGATAAACCTTGTAATGTAAAGAAAAACTTCAGTTTTGTTTTTAAAATTATACAATTCGATTTCATCAAACATGTTTTCTTTTTTAAAGTTTTAGTGTTAAACACTGTAAATAAACTTTTCAGAGGTTTTGAGTAGTGGGTCTCCAGTGGGCTCTAAAAATACATTATTCAAAGTTTTTATATAAAACAAAATCAACGTTCATTTCAATAAATATTCGTACACATATATTTAACTTCAGATATTGACTTAGCAGACAGACACAGAACAATAGAGCGAGATTTAAACAACGTTTCTTAACTATAAACAGAAAGATGTATAACAGCCAGTTTTGATCTCGATCTTGGAATCACATTCCGCCTAAATCCTAGACTTTCTTCAGCTGGTGAATGCCGTGCTTCTGTCTGAGATGGAGTTTCAGATCGTAGCGCCAGGAGCAGCTAAAGTTGCAAAATTCGCAATGAAATTGTATGCTGGTTTTTTTGGCCGCCAAACTGTTGTTGCTGTTGCTGCTGCTGCAGTTGTTGTTGCCGCTGCCACTCGTGTTGCCTGCAGCAATGTGATTGCGTTGCGGTTTGCTGCTGTTGCTGCTGCTGCTGGTCGTCGCCGATGTGCGTATGCTGCTGTTGAGCAGATTGGCCAACTGGAAGGAGGCTGCTGCCGCAGACATGTGACAGCTGCTGCAGTTGCTGGCGGTGCAGTGAAGCTGCTGGTGACTGCTGCTGCTGCTGGTCGTTGGTTGCAAGTGGTTAACAACGGCCTCCGCCTGACCAGCGTTACCGCATTTGTACATTCTGCGTATCGTTACTTCTGGCTCACAAATTTCACCACTTTGGCTGCTATTGTTGCTGTTGCTGCTGTGGTGGAGGTGCTGCTGCTGCTGGTGGTTGAGGTTCTGGTGGTTTGTTGCTGTCTGTGGTTGCTGCTGCTCCGCCGGCTTCTTGCTGGCCGCACTGGCCGCTGCTATAACTGCCGTGGCATAATTACAGTAAAGCGTCCTTAAATCTGTAAGAATTGTGATTGGGTTTTTGTCTAAGATTTGCTGAGACTGTTTAACGATTTCTTACAGAGAGTACAGAAAGTCAGAGGAAGAGTAGAGTGGAGATAGAGATGGTGGTGGTGTTTTGTGGATATGTTCGTGTTGTATTGTATATTAAGTGTTCAGTCTTCGCTGGTTTGTTTTTGGGGGGTTTCATTTTTTACAGTGTGTTTTTGTTGTTTTGGCTTATAGCTATAAATCTTGTATTATGCAATATTTATGTGGATTAGGTTAACCGACGCCGCCATTACATGGATATACATCTTGCCTCAATTAAACTTAAGGTTAAACTTAATGGTAAACACAAAAATAATCAACTTTGGCACCAACAAAATGTTCGAGAAAATGTTATTTACCAAAAATATATAATCAAATAATTAAATTAATTTCGAAACTGGGTTTCCATCATCTTTTCTTGATTCGTTTCATGCATCAATTGAAAAACGCATTTGTTTTGGTTTGGTTTATAAAAAACGTGGCATTTATTTTTAGTTTTTAGCTTTCTCATTCTCTTTTTTTTTCTGTTTATACAAAATATATATACTTTTTTTTTTAATATTATTAGATTAGTTCTCAACTTTTTGATTTAGCGCTGGAAAAAGAAATACTCATATTTTCGGCTGTGTGACAGCCAACAAAAATTAAAAAAATATATGTATAAATGCAGTGAAGAGATATTTGCAAGCCAAAAAGGTCAAGTTCAACCGCTGCTCTTTGGTTAATTCGATTAGTGGACAGGAGGATAGCGTTGCGCGTCTTTTACTCGATACTCGATTCTCGAAATGGAGGTAGAGAAGAGGGAGAGAGAGAGTGGAGAGGAGAACCCGCCCCCTCACTTCAAATTGTTATCCTACAATCCCTCCCCCTTTAAAAGTTCGGCGGAGGATGAGGAGGAGCCGCCGCTGGCCACCACCGCAGCCGCTGCAGCCACCTGCTGGAGAGCCTGCTGCAGCAGTGCCTGCTGCCGGAGCTGCTGGCGATAGTAGCTACTGGTTGTGCTCTCCTCCATTAAATGCTGCTGCTGCTGGTTGTGCTGGTTATGCTGCTGTTCATCCTCGTCGTCGTCGTCCTCGACTAAGTAGGCATGTGGATGATGATGCTGCTGCTGCTCCTCGTCTAGCGGAACTCCCTCGTCCAGCATGTCCACCAAATCCACAATCTCCGGCTCTGCTTTGTGCTCCTCTCCTCCACTCGAGGAAGCTGCTGCGGCTGCTGCTCTCTGCTGACGCTTGAAAAGCGATCGCATGGCTATTTCCGGATGCTTCTTGCGCACATGCTGACGCAGATGATCCGCTCGCTTTGTTCGATGCCCGCATACGGAGCACACCATGCTCTTGCCCTTGCCGCACTCCTGGCGCAGGTGACGCCGCAAGGTGCCATGCCTCCGATATGTCCTATAGCACTGCGGGCAGGTGAAGCTCTCCTCCTGCCCTCCACCTCCTCCTCCTCCGCCTCCATTTCCACTTGCTAATAATCCATGAAAGTGATCAAACTGGGGCGCCTGAAAGTGATGCAACGATCCCGAACCCTGGTGAAAGTCATCGCTGCTGCCGTCCATCATCAGTTCCAGCTTGCTGCCATTGAGGTGATTCTGCTGACTGGATGAGGAGTCGTCTATCAGCTGCACGCCTGAAATTTGTTTTTGTTTTTCGTTTGGTATTTTGATATTTTCTCAGATTCGAATTCAATTTTCTAAATTTCCTTTTTGGGGGTTTTGATTTTCTGTTGTCAAACGTTAAACGTTAATTATTGGTAAATCATCATGCTTTTAATACTTTTTTTTTGGTTGTTAAGTTTTGATTTGGTTTTTTAGTCGTTTATTTGTTGTCAAGGCAAAACAAGCAATTTGTTATTTGGAGTTTTCAAAATGCCAGATTAGTTTCGAAAGCATTAATATTTTCGTTTTGTGGTAAATTAATAAATTAATTTATGGTTTAATTGTATTGTTTATTTTTTTTTTTTGCATCAAACAAAAACAAATTTCAAACAGGCATATGTATGTATATAAAAACAATTGCACAGCAGCATGGCAAAAAGGGAGAGGAGCGGGCGGTTGATTAAAGGTTAATCGAAGGAGTAGAAAAAAAATATAGAAGGGAAGGGATTGATAGAGAAGAAGACGGAGGACCTCAAGACGAGGAAGATATATCCCTTTGTTTGTGTTGTTTTGGTCAAGTGTGATTTATGAGTAAAGATGGAGAGGAATGTGTTGTGTGTGTGTGTTTGGTTTTCGGGCAAGCAAAATTATATAACATATACAGATATCATGGCTTTATATGATGGTTGATCTTGGGACTGACTCTCTTCGAAACACAACTCGAAACAACATAGGAGAAAGTAGTAGTAGTAGTTCCCAGTGTAATATTGGCAACGCATTTAATATCTCTCGATCATCAGAGGATCAGTCTAAAACAAATATTTGGTATTGTGCTTCTTGACCTTGCAGTGCCGATTCAGCGAGTCCTTGCGCTTGAACCCCGCATCGCACACCAGGCACCGAAAGTTCTCCATCATCCCGCACTCGAAATCCAAGTGCCGCTTCAGCGCGGATAGTCTGGTGTATGCGTTCGGACACTGCGGACACTGCAGCTTCCCATCGTCTCGCATATCCGCATTTCGAGCCAGATTCGCCGACGAACTGCTCCGCACCGTCGGCGGTGGAATGTTTTTCTTGGTAGTGGTAGTGGTAACCTTCTTCCTCCGCGATCGCAGCTTTCCCCGCCGCAGCTGCACCACCGGTGGTAGTGTTGTTGTTGCAACCACTGATGGTGGCGATGCTGGCGGAGATTCAGCAACGGGTGGCGACGGCGGTGGTATGGGTGGCGGCTTCATTTCGCTGTCATAGTAAAACATTTCATTCAGGCTCAACTCGAGCAGACCTGCAATTAAATGTTTGAGCAAAGAGCAGATAGAGAAACGAAACACACAGAGAGAATCGGAGAAAAAGCGAGCAACTGACAGACAAAGCAGCTTAAAGTTTCAAAAAACACACTTTAAAAATTTCAAACCAGTGTTGCCAACTAAGCTAATCTCATTTCTAATGTCTAGATCAGAAAAGTTACTTCAACAGTCCAACAGCCTAATTATGTTAGATATTTTTATAAAAGATAATTTACTTTCAAAATTAACAAAATGCAAACAATATTATTCAAATTTAGACATGATCTTTAGAAGTAAGGGGTGAAAGGATACTTAAATATGGTTTAGGGGGAATAGGATGTTGACAGTTTGAAAAATTAGTTTAAAATACATATCGTTTGAAGGCTCACTTTTTTTTAAGCTCCATTTTATTTTTGGTTGTATTTATTTAAAGAGATTTGAAAACCACATTTTAAATAATCTCTTGTGTTGATGTTAATACAAATAAAACATGTCTAATAAAGAACTCCTAAATTAATCAATATATTTTTATATACCTAAACAAATATAACAAATATAACAAGTGATCGATCCATCGATACAAAATATATTCAATAGTTTAGGAATAATTTGAACAAAAAGAAGGGGTTATTTGGACAAGTAACTTATCGTCTCTTAAAATTCAATAGCTAGCTGGCAACACAGATTTCCATTCCAATCACTCAACAATCACTCCTCAACTCAATTCACTCACTCCACCTCATAACCTCAACCTTCCACTATTCACTTGATCCGACAGAGAAGAACCACAGGTTGAAATTCTATCCCAAGTTTATTGTAGATATCGTGTGGGGTGGGGTATCGTGTGATGGTATGTTTAGTGTGTAGAGTACGGGTGTTACATCAATTACACTTATATATCCTACAGAACTAGTCCCTCTTGAGGAGGCCCTTGTGCACATAGTAGTAGTGATCTTGCAGCTTGAAATTATAGTGAAAACCACGACCGCACATGCGGCACACGTACTTCTTCGGCTGGTTGCACTCTTTGCGCATGTGACGCGTCAAAGTGCCCAGGACCTGGTAGCGACGTCCGCACGTCTGGCACACGTAAGGAGCACTCGCCGCATCCGCTTTTGATTTGGATTTGGGTTTCGATGTGGGTTGTGTGGCTGTTGCCGAGGAGGCGGATGTGGAGGGACCATCTCCACCGCTGCTGGCATGTCTAAAGAAAAACGGAAAGCGGAAGGGTGAAGAGCAGATGTTCATCATCGGATTCTGGGACAAAGTTTCCAGGAAGCAGAAAGAGGGAACGATCTAATCGCCAAGCACCGCAAAATTTACCTGCGCGATGTGGTGGAGGAGGAGGCGGTGGTGGACATCACCTTGCGCTTGCGCCTGGACATCGTGTGCGTTGCAGAAGCGGAGGTGGCAATGGCTGTGGCAATAGCTATGGTGGTCTTTCTTCTGGCCAGACGCTTTGACCCACCGCGCACCGCCGTAATTCGGGGCACAACCATTGAGTCTGCAAACATGGACCAATATTTCAAGTGCGGAGAAGAGGGGCGGAAAAGAAAAGTGTGAGATTGAGACCCAAATATAGAGACTTCAAGCAGCAACAAATGAAATAACAATCAACTGGCTAAGCTAATCCCTATCGCTGACGCAATTTATTGCTCTAAAAACGGCTTTAGAAATATTGTCATATTAATTGTTTAATCGATTTAGAAGCTAAGTATGCCAATATAATTCAATGTTGTCTTGACACCATAACTTTGTTGGAATTGTTATAAATAAAGGAAAACAGTTTAAAAATAATGTTTCCAACCTTATTAAAGTAGGTTTTTCCTTAAATTTATTCATAGGTTTTTGAATGTTTTAATTCCAATAGGATAAACAAGGGTTATTAAGTTAGCTATCCATTTCAACAACAACAAGACACAAATAAATGCAAAATCAACCAAATACAAACAACCACAATACAACAAGTGTTTTAATCCTCTCTTTTTAGGGTAAAAAATTCATATTCCAGGAAGTACGTATTAAGAATTCTCATAATGTTTTTTACTTTTTAATATTAACTCCACCAGAAAATGTAAAAACCATTTTAAAAGAAACCGCTTGCAAAAAAACTTTCCAAACTTTAGGTGATTTCAATTCTGCTGCCTTAGTTTTTATTTCAAAACATACTCTCTAAATGCAAGTTGGAAAGTGTAAGGAAGAGCAGGAAGTGAAAAGTGGGATAGAGTCCAGGTAAAAGTCATATACCAACTACGAATAACTTAATGTGGACCATAATGGTTGCATATCAACTACATAAAAAGCGTAATCTTTACTCCAAGGACACAACTCTATAATATTTAAGTTTATGCACAAACATACACACACCACACACAAAGACAAACAAATAAACAACAAGGACTGCATTAAAATAAATTTTTTTGAGCTTGTGGTTGGCGTGTTGTGATAAAAGCTTTTTGACATATTGCAAGTTACACAAAAATAACGCAAAACAAAATTATCTTTTGCTGCCTGACGACTGTGCCTGCCGCCTCCTTGTTTGTATGCGAGTGTGCCTGTGAATTGGGTCAAGGCCATGCAAACAGCTTTCAACTGGGCCTAAACCAGAAATAGGGAGGTATTTTGGTGCTTGGAAAGACAAGGTGAAAGGGAATAAAATAATCATGTAAGTAATGCAATTGTTAACTTTGCCTATTTCGTCTAGCAGTTGGTATAAATAAACTATAGGAACGTCATCGTTTTGTTTTTTGTTTTTCGACTTTCAATTGGTGAAATTTCATTTATTTTAAAATTAACTGAAAACTTTAGTATGAATCAATTATGGATTGCAATGTTGTAAACAATTATGTAGTTGTTTTATTGAACGAAAATTTATTAGAGCTCAATTTTTAAAAATATATAAAAGCAATACGCTGCTTCAACAAAAACTGAAAGTTTCTATACTTCAATCAAGGCCAAAAGAGCTCTTCTACCAAAAATATTTCTTATATAATCTCAAGTCATACAAGATTATGACATCTACCCATTATGGAGCACTCTTCACAAAAAATGTTAAATTAAAGTGGTTTTTCAAACCAATATCTCATTCAGCTGCTAAGCAACTTTCTGCGTTTGAAGGAATTCCCATCGCAAAAATCCCCAAACCTGATTCTTTATGCAACCATTAAATAAAATTTTAATTGTCCAGCAGCATCATGGATGGCATCGTATAATCATTGACTTTACACGGATGCAGCACAAGATTTTAAAAATAGCTACAGAGAAGAAAACAGCAATAAAAACAAACACAACAAAAATCAAGCAAACGAGATACATTCACAGAGATATGAACATTAATATTGTTGCTTTATTCTTCAGCCCTCTTCGCCACCCCCCAACTCATGTGAACAATGCTGATTAAAGAGAAAAAATAACAAAAAACTCACAATCTCACACATAGAAACACATTATAATTTAGCCGACCTTGAACTTGAACGAATGCCTCGGGCTTTGTTGCTGTTTTTGCTGATTAACAATTAACAGAACTGGCATAGAAAGCGAGAACCGACAAAAAAGAGGGAGGATTGAAGAGGAGACGGGATAGAGGGAGAGAGATCATCAACAACAGTTTCATGGATATTAAAATAAAAGACATTATTTTAGATACCTCACCCCTTGCTAACGAGCAAAACAAAGTCTAAATAAATTAATGGGGCAAACAAGATTGTCGCAGAATAGGGGAAAAGAGAAAAACAAAGCAAGAAAAACAAGCTAGTAGAGCTTTTAAAAATTTCTTGCGATAATAAACGAAAAAGAACGAATTTTTGGGAAAACCCAATGGAATTTTTTAGAAAATTGATAGATAACTTATTATTTTGCAACAACGAATATATATGCAGAATAAATTTAAGTATCAACCAATCAATATGTGAACCATTTTTAACTCCATATGGAAAAACCAATAGTATCTATCAATAAACCCACCTAACGATCCTCGCGAAATTATGAGAATGGAAAAATATAAACCAATCAAAGGAAATAATTTCTAGAACATCACCTCTGCCAACAAGCAAAATATATAAACACCATATCGCGGTTTTGTCATTATGGATATGGTATGTCTGTATGTTTAGATCGGGGAATTGGTTGAGTTTCGTACGAGAATGAATTTTTTCAGTGTTTGATGTTTGTTTGGCAACGCTTCAAGCAATTTTGAGAAACAAACGCCAAACGCAAAATGAAATTTTAAGAAAAAGTATATACAATGTAAATTTAAGGTGTACACTTAGAAATAAATCGGAAGAAGAGTAAAAACTGGGAGTTACACTATAGCTTACCCTGGCCCATCGACTCTTTTTCAGGAGAAAGAGAGTGTTTGTAGATTTGTCGTTTTACACATTACCTGGAATCGCTGAAATTTTGTTTTTTTTTTTGGATGAGGTATGAATGTTGATCTGGGGAGGGGAATAATGGGTAAAAGAGGTTGGATTTAGGGAAGGGATTTAGGATCGGGTATTTCCGGGGTCGAACAAAAATGAACTTAAAATACAAAATTTATTTCATTTTTGTACTGCACTCCGCCCAACCGATACCGTCGAGCGGAGCATACTCACCTGGACACGCACCTGAGATTTCCGCGCTGAAGTTGGATGATTGCTGGGGCTTACAGTTGGATCTCGTCGAATTGCCCAAAGCTGCGACTGTACCTCGCCATCTAGGATGGCTACGTGCTTTGTTTTCGGCAACGACTTGAGACCTGCAGCAGCTGATCCTCCTCCAAAAGCGATGATCCTTCAGTTTCGGTTTACATCTTCTCGGTCATCAGTTCGATTCGGGTTCAAAACACTTGGCACTTGACTTTTTAAAGTTAACGAATTACGAACGTCTTTTGGCTTTGGGAAAAAGTATTCCCTAACCTCAGAGACGTAAACGCGTAAGAAAAGCGGGCGCGCGCGTTACTTAGATCGGAAAAGCTTACAAGCTAGTTTTAAAATTAAAAACAAATTCATAAGGAAAATAAACAACAAAAAAAAGTCCCGTCAACCAAAATAAAGCAAAATATATATGTATATATAGAGATAGTACTAAATACAATTTAAAACTGCATGCGTATTTTCGTAATAATATGTATAAAGTAAAAAAACTGTGTAAAAAACATTAGCACGCGCTGAGAGTTCTGAAAAAGAGGACGACAATCAAGATGGAATGGCAAAAAATATATGACAAATGAAAGTGAATGTTTGTGGGTGATGTGTGTGTAGAGGAGTATGCTTTAAAAATGCAAACAAAGTTAAGGTGACAAACATAATCGAGTTTTGCTAGAATTGCTGGAAGTGTGGCCAAACTTTGCAAACTTTTGACGCGACTGTACTAAGAGAGAGAGCTTTCTTTGTGTGGGAGGGAAAAACATATGTTGACAGAGCCCTGCACACGCACACTCACACACACTTTACACAGAATGACACGTACACAAACAGCAGCTTAGAGGGGAAGAGAGCGAGCGAGAGAGCAAGTGAAGGGGAGAGATCACCACACACACATTGAATTCTGTTGATACGTAAATTTAAACACTAACTTAAATGATAAGGGAATCTCTTTGATTTTTCTGCCTAAATTAAAGCTGCAGTGTGAGTGAGTGTGTGTGTCTAAGTGAGTGTGACCATGAATTATGAATTATTATGGAATGCATTTTCTTTGCTCTGCAGCTTGCGGCATAATGTCGGAAAGAAATGGTGGTACAGAGGGGGGTCGGGGGAAAAGACATAGAGATAGGTAGATAGAGTGAGAGGGCGAGCAACTAAAAAATGTTGGGAGGATTGAATTATGCAATTTATATATATACAGTAAATAAGGCAAAATTAAAAGTTAATCAAACACCAATTGTAAAAACGTATTACGAAAATTCAACAACAAATGATCATACATAGAATCATACATATATATATAGATAATGGTAAAATGAGAATGTTAGGGGGTGTTTTGGGTGGTTGTTGGTGGTGGGTTTTGGGTTTTGTGGTATATAGCAATTATATATGTCGGTGTGTGAGTGGTAAATGTTTCTCATTTTCTTTCGAAAGTGTGTGTGTGTTAAAAATTAATCATAATAAATAGATATGTACAAAAAAAAAGGATTACTAGTTATACGAATTATGTGTGTCGTAATTAAAAAATTATTAGTTTTTTAAAAAATCATATTAAGTAAAGAAAGAGTTTTTAAGTAATACTTTCAACTTGCACAAATTATTCTTGTTTCGGGTTAATTTATCTGTGACTAAATGTGTGGCGCAGGCAAAACAAAAAACAAAACAATCTGAAAACAACATTGCAAATTCTCATACAAATAAACGCAAATCAGAGGCGTAAATTCTCCGCTCTTCAACATTAATTTTAGCTGTTTTTGCTATTGTTTTTTGTTTTCTCTGCGCCAAACTCTCGCTCACAGATCTTGTTATTTTGGTATTGTTTGTATTTGTACTTTTTCTTGTTGCTTGCTTTTTTTTCGTCTGCTATCTTGTTGAAAATTATATTCGAAAAAATTCTACGTTTTTTTTTGTTCATTTTTTTTTCTTCAACGTTTAAGAGCTTTTTTCGGAGCACGACTTTTTTTGGTGTTCATTTAATTTGTAAAAAATAAATATGTATTTTAAAATATGTTTGTGTGGAAAAAATGAAGTTGTGACCTTGAAAATTTTTGGATTTAATCTTTATCTGCCTGCATTGGCATTTGAATTTAAGCTTGTTGTTGTCGTGCTCGCTGGTTCAAAAAAACATCTCGTCTAAAAACTTCTAGGCTAAGCTGTACTTTTTGCTTTTTCATTTGTTCGTAGCTCATATAATCGAGTTCAGAGGCAACAAACACTCACCTTGGGGATCCCGTTGCTGTGCATCCTGTGCCATTAGTCCAAGTTCATCCTGAGATCTGTCGTGCTGCCATGTTGCATATGCTAAGAAAAGAGGAAGAGGAAACTCTTTAGTAACAAGACAACAAAAAGGAGAGGCGCGTGAAAACTCACTTTGACTAGATCCTTCGCCACCCTGGCTGGTGCCGGCTGTTTGGTCCAGCTCCTCCATTGTCATGTCCTCCTCGTCCAGTGTCAAATCCTCAACGTTCTCATCGTGCGCATCGTCGTCGTATTCGGCCTTGGGTTCAATAACCATCTCGGAGCCCACGGACGACACGCTGTTGTCTTTGATCTTATGTTTGTGATTCGACGACGATTTATCCACAACGCTGGCCAGCTGCTTTACCACAACACCGGCGTGGACGGCAGATGCAGAGGCGGAGGCGGGATTGGGACCACTGGCGGCGCTTGCTCCGCCAATGGCACTCCCCTCATCCATGTCCTCGTCATCGCCCTGGACGCCTTGGGCGCCGCCTTGGCTCTGGGCTTGTACATTCTCGGTGTTGATGGCATCGCTTGTGGCCTGCGCCTGCTGCAGCTGGGCCTGTTGTACGGCGGCCGCTGACGCAGCTGCTCCGCTCGCTGGGGCGGCTGTCGAGGATGTTAGTTTAGCGCTTTCAGTCTTTTTGGTAACGTTGGTGCTGGTCAATGGCTGCTGTTGCTGGGTCGACGACGCTTGGCTGCTGGTTCCGGCTGCCGATCCGCTGGTCAACTGGGTGCTGACCAAATGCGGAGACGGCCAAACCGGCGCCCGTCTGCTGGAGGATTGACTGATTCGAGGCGGCGACTTGTAACACGGACGAGTTGGAGTTGTCGTGGGCATCTGCAAAAGGAGGGAACGATTTATTTAATCAAGGTTGTCAATACTAAGTAACGAACAAATCTGAATTTCTATAATTTATTATTTTAGTTTAGTTTGTTATTTAAATTGTATATATCTATAGAATATTCGACTTGTTTGTTCTTCGGCAGTATAAAAGATAATCCTAATCGCTTGACAACTCACCATTCTCCATGCTGCGACGTCTGACTTTTCGACGGCGTCGCGACGGGCTCGAGGAGCCCTCGCGCGAACCGGACACATCACCAGAGGTGTCCATCGCACCGCTGGTGGCCAGGCGGGCGCGCTTCGTCTGCTCCAGTGTGTAGGCACCGCTCAGCTTGCCGCGATGGTGCTGCTGTGTGGACTCTGGCTTGGGCGCTGCTCCTCCGCCGGTGCGATTGTCCGACAGACCCTTGATCTGCAGCGACTCGGCGGCCTTGAGCAGGGCGGCCAGCTGATCCTGCGAGATATTGACCTCGCCGCGGTACATGTAGTCCATCATGGCGCGCAGCTCTTGGTACTTGACATCCTTGAGTATGAAGATGGGATGCTTGTCGTACTGTTCTTGTAGTAAGGTCTGTATACAAGTGGGGAATAAAAGCATTACAAATATGTTTCTTTAGACGGTTTTCTAGTGCAATTTTGTACTTACAGCAAAGTAGGGACTGCATGCTGACAGCACCACCTTGTGGGCCTTGAGAAATTTGCCCTCGGCGGCAAGCGTGCAATCGACTAGAGTCTCGTTCTCCAGCAACGTGTCGAACACGCTGATCAGTGTGCTCTGGTGGTTGTTCCACCTCAAACAAAACTGCTGATCGTCATCCATTTTGGGGACTTTGGATGGGGTAGGTCTGTGGAAATGGATCCTGGGGGATGGGCCCACGTCCTTGGGGCCGTGCGTCGAACACTCTCCCTGGCTTGCGGTTTTTTTCGCCACTCGCTCGCTGATTTACAATGGGAAACTTAGGGGTTCAGTGGGTTCAAACAAACTGCTTTCGCCTTCGGTTCTGCCTCTTTTTCTTTGTTTTGTGTGTCAGCAGTTATGCTGTAAATAGAGAGGAAATAAAAAAAAGCCAAATTAGTAACGCAAAAAACTCGGAATAATGCCCCAAGGTCAAGTTCATGTTTAATTTCAGGCACAGCAATAACAATATCTTTCATCTCTTTTGCACGCTTGAAATTTCAGCTAGAAACTACACAAACCACACACACAGGCAAACTTATATGCAAATTTTGCAAAGCAAAATGCAATTTTTTTTTACTTTTCGAGCGAGTTTTTCAGCTTCTTGTTAATTTTTCAACTTTGCTCTTTTCCAACGGCACACACGCTCTCTGAGAGAGCTAACGGATTTGCGTTACAGTTGCCGAGTTGCTGCTTCCCTATGTGTCAGTGTTGGAGATCGATGGATACGATAAAAGCCGAAGAGACTTCGTGACGACCGAAAAAAACGAAGCATGAAACATAAAGAGGGGAAGTTTCGCAGTCGCAGTCGGCGTCGCTGCAGCGCTCTGCCACACACATGCACACATATGTGTGTCTGCCTTTTTTTTTCTCCGTTGTGGAAAATTTCACAAGTAGACACAGACGAATATTTATGATGATTTTCAGTTTTCCCCCCTTCGTCACACAAAAACAACACAAACACACACGCTAGCTCACTGATAATTTTTAAAGTTGAAGTGTGGAGCAATCGTTTCAGTTTTTATGGTGTGCGCATTTAAAAATAGAACGTTTTTCATTAGAAGGCAGCCAACACACAGGCACACATAATATAGATATGGGCGCTATATTTCACAATCTCTCTCGCTCGCTCTCCCCCATTGGGGCAATGGCGATTATGCTTCACTTCCACTCCCCTAGCACACTTACTGTTGTAAATAATTAGCACTGCAAAGGTTGGTTTTTCTATTCTAGCTCCGCTTGCCGTGTAGTTGTAGTATAAATGTGTATGTAATTTAGACAGCAGTGCGGATTGCTGTTGTTCGCGATCTGCCGCAACGCACGAAAACACGAAAACCAAAAGCTCTGAGCGCACGAAGCCGAATGAACGACGCAAAAGTGTCGGCAACTGAGCGACCCTCGAACGACGCCCGCGTTCGTTTTGCGCTCGCTCACTCACCAATGGCCGCCCTGCAAACGAAGTTGCTGTGTGTGTGCGTTGGCCAGAGCGAGAGGGGGCGAGTGAGTGAGAGTTGCTCTCAGTCGCATTTGGGGGCACGTTATGAAATTGCCAAGTAGGCAGAGCGAGAGAGGGAGCGGCGAGGCAGGTAGGCTGCGGCTGCGGCAGCGACGTCGGCAGCGGAAAAAGGAGCCCAAAGGAAAAAGGAGAACTGCAGCGGCAATAATCGTGGCAAAGCGAAATAACGGGAAATACAGACACACAAAGGAATATACAGGTAGCAAAAATTGGCAGAAAAGTGATGATAATTGGATTTCCTGGCAAGAATTTCAAGTTTACTTCAGATTTTTTTTGTACTTTCTGTAGTATTTTAAAGCCCAAAATCAAATATAAAATACAATTTCAGACAGAGGAGCATATAAAAAACTAACTGTTCTCCGCTGCAGGGCGAGAGGGAGATGGCCATAGAACACAACTGTCTACGTGACTTGAGGCTCCCTTTTTCCATTCGCCTTTGTGTTTTCCAGTTTCATTTTTTTCCACTTTTCGCCAGATCCAGGCGCAAAAAAAAACCCAAAGAGAGGGAGACAGAATCACCCCCAGGGCGTCCCAATCCAAAGTACCGTTAGGCAGAGGGATCAGTTTTTCGAGTTTCTGTTATACACACAAATGGTCCACATGGAAGGAAGGTGCAAGACATGCGCACAACATAGAAATCACAAAAGAGAAGTAGCAGCAAAAACAACAACAACAAGGTCTTACCCCAATGATGATGCATTGGAGGGGTTTTCCTTCCCACAAACAAACACACACACATACGACACAAAGAGAAGTAGGTAAAAACTGCAGGGAGGCAAAAAGGATCTCTCTCGTTCTCTCCCTATCCCACTCCCTCCTCCTCCTCTCCTTTTGGGCCGAATGACGCGCGCTCTTTGCACATTGCAAGGTTTTATTTTTGCGCAGATGGTGGAGGATTATGAATTGGGATCCTGTGACCGAAACACCAAGAGAGAAAAGGAGAGAGACCGAGTAAGTTTGTGTGCGTGTGTGCGGAGGAAAAGTACAGTTGGGCCCAAAGGCTCGCACTTCTTTGGGGTTCGGTTTTCCCACGAGAACCCAAAAAGATGAAACAAACGGGGGTGGAGTAATGTAATGAGTAATTGGTAATTAGAGAAAGTGAGATTGGATTGTGATTGTGCTGAGGTCTACTATCAAACAATGTCCAAAATATTTTTAGGGAGCATGGTTAGCGAAAATCTCAACTGGGTTTTCATCTGGCAACTGCATTTGGAAATGTTTTGGCAAAAATAAGTCCAAAACACTATTTTATCTGCTGTTGCAAAATGGGATTATATGGAAATATGGATGAAAATATGGAAAACACAACATAAGAACTGATCTATATAAGTATCTGAAGTCAAGGATAATTGTGCTGAGATCTACTATCAAACTACGTTCAAAATTTTCATTTTACGAAACGTTGTTAGCGAAAAACTCAACTTTTATTATAGCAACAGCAAAATTGTGTGGAAAATGTGTTATATATTTTCCATACTTTATTGTAAGCGAGGTGCCATGATCTATTAACAACTATATTTCCTAAAAATCTACTATATTGTGCTGAGATCTACTATCAAACTACGTTCAAAATTTTCATTTTACGAAACGTTGTTAGCGAAAAACTCAACTTTAGTTTTATATAGCAACTGCAGGAGTGTACAAAAAATGCATAGTACATTTTCATACTTTTTATACGCAAGTTGCTGCGATCTATTTCATCATCATATAAAATACTTTTAAAGTCAACTGATATTTGCTTATTATTATTTTGTGCTGAGATCTACTATCAAACTACGTTCAAATTTTCATTTACGAAACGTTGTTAGCGAAAAACTCAACTTTTATATTGTTATAGCAACCGCTGTAGCACGAAAAATTAAAGATATATCTTTCGTAATTTGATTGGGTTGCCTATGTATTAAAACATTTAACTTAGTTGTGTGATTATAAATTAGTTTCAGACATTAGTCTAGTTATTTCAGACTTTTCCAATGAAAATTTAAATTTGTATGAAGAAAATGTATGCTTCTCCTAACTGAAGAAAAAAAAACTTAAGTATCCTTTTGATATAAACTTGTTTCAGAAATCAGATTAATTTATTCAGGGTTCAATGCCAACAAACACAGACTTTGAGTGCCAGATGAAAATTGGATGATGGAATGGGGAGCGGACAGGATAATAAAGGATGCCGGCTATGCTGTCCCCTTTTTCTAAGCACGCGCCAGACGGTATAAGATAACCGGTTTTTGGGAAAAGTAGGAGGAAGAGGGAGAAGGGTCCTGGGTCCTGGTTTTTGGGGTTGCAATCAACCCCTAAATAAGCCGATCCCCCCTCTCCAGGTTCTCTCTCTGTATTCTGTATGGGATTTCTCCCTCCTGTTTTTCGTCCTGGCGGCAGATGTTGGATCACAACTGTCGTTCTTTGTCCCTTTTTTTTCCCTCAACAGGAAGTGCCGCCAAAGTCTGGGTCTCTGGAAAAAAAAGAGAATGGGGGCCCCCGAAGTGAAAACTCTTGGCCAGTCAGCCAGCGAGTGAGAGAGAGCTCTGAACTTGGGAATATTAATGGGGCTGGTTTTCAGACAGACAAAGTTCTGAGTCTCTGTGCAAAAGTCAAAAGAAAAACCGGTTCTGCAGAATACAAGAACTGTGCCATTTCGAAAACGAAAAACGAAACGGAGGTGGAGCGGGTGGTAGTCGACGGTTCAGTTTGGTTTGCAAGTCGAGTTGTTGGTTTAGAGATCTCCGAGAGATCCGATCCGATCCGATCGCTGGCAGAAAAACCAGTTTGAGAAACTCATTTCATTTCACATCGCAGCCAGAAAAATCGCCATGACACACACACACAAACCGCACATATTCAGAAAAACAAATTTAAAATGGAAATAACTTAAATAAGAAAGAGGGAGAGAAAGAGTCCGAGTCCGAATCCGAGGCCAAGAACAAAAATATAAAAACTTCCCCCCACAAGATTTGCATAAAGTGGAATCTTTCTGCTCGTTGCTCTGCGAGACATAAAATTTGTATATTTACGACGTAAAAATAAACTCGACGGTTCTCGTCGCACTGACTTTCAATAATTTAATTTCTGGCAGCTGAAAATGTTGCTGAATAGCAGACACACACACCAAAGAAACTCTCTCAGTTCGAAGCCCAAAAAAAAAAAAAACATTTCTGAAAACCCACGTAGGCGTCTTGTCGCTCATTTATTTATTTTTACACCCTTTCTGCCCGTCGATTTCTGCTTTGCACATGCTGAAAAACAGGCTATAACCGAAGAACCGAAGATTGAGAAAAGCTGAATCAAGTTGTTCAGCGAGATCAGGTGAAAATATGGCTAACAATCTGAGTCAACATTGTGTCGTCCGGGTAAATTACCCAAAAACATGATGAACCATTATAATTTCTTAGAAAAAGAGGATCTTGCTTTTCCCCCCAAGCATTTTGCGAACGTCACCTGAAACGTGTCTTTAGTCTACTGGGTTTTATGCAAGTCACATATTAATCTGTGGGCTTTGCTTAGAATTCTTCAAAGATGTTAGAGTTCGATAAATCAATTGTAACTCTAAAACATTTCCTCAATAAAAAAAAGACTTGCATTTCTGTGGACAACTTAAAAATGTATCAAACACATTATTTTCCATTTCCATGCTTCTTTTCCTTTACCGCTTCGCTCCGTTCTGAACGGCCGCAGAAAATGTCGTTTTGCCATTAAAGCAGCGAAAAAAAATATAAGAAGAAAAAAAAAAACGTCAACCACAAAACTTGTTTCTCGAAAAGCTATTTAAAGTGAATGTTAAGGGCTTGTTATGCGCAAATGTATCTGTATCTGTAAAAGTATCTGCGATTGCGAGTATTAGTGTGGGAGCAGAGGAAGTCGATGCTTTGGGTTTTGGATTGGATTTCTGATGAGGTTTATCTAATATCCAATGGATATTTGCCACGCTGATGATGTCGATTGTTTGTTTTTCTATAGATTTTTGGGCATGTGGGTTTTTTCGCCCTTTTCTAAGGTTATTTACACGACTGCCATTTATGGAAAGTTAACAATCTAAATGTAGATCGATTTTCAGTGTTTAATTTTCCTCGGTATTTTTTTATTAAAGGCTCAAAAAGATTTTTAGAAGGGAAATTTTAATGAAGTATTTTATATTTGACTTATTGACATTGAATTGAGACAAGTTTCTTTAATTCTATACATTAGAAATATATTTTAGTTTCGACAAGTTCTGTATAGTGTTAAAAGCCTAATTCTTTGTTAATTTAAAGCCTAAGTATTCAAATATTGTTTGGCTCACTCAATTTTTTTTTTAACTTTTTCATATCCGCCTAAATAAGTTATTAAATCGGCGCCAACTGAAGTGAAAGTGAAAAAACTAAGCCACCGAAAATAATCAACAATAAAACAGGCAAAATAAAACGCACAAGTTCAATGAACTTTTTTGCTAATGGCCAAAGCGAATAAGTAAATAAAAACTAACAAAAATAAAAGTCGGGCAAAGAGCATGCTGCGATAACGGCCGCTCATTATTTTCCTTCTTTTTATTTATTTTTTTTTATACTTGTTGTTTACTGTAATAACACAAGAACACGAGGAATAGTGGAGAATAGTAGAGAAGAAAAGTGCGACACTTTTTTGGCACGCGTGTGTAGGTCAGAAATTCGCTGCAAGGTCATCGGTGTTTCAAAATCTGATGACTCGAAAAAAAACAATTGTAAACAAAGAATTAAGACAAGAACCCGTGAAAAAAAAAGTTTCTGATTTTCTACACTTGTTGCGCAAAAGCTTATATTTTTTTTTGTATTTATATCGCACATTATTATTGTTATTATTCTGCACATGTGCGTAGAATGTAAACAAATGAAACTTTTAAGAGGTGCAGGTGAAATTTGGCAACGTCGCAAAAATACTTACGCCAAAGATTAGGCGACACGAAAATATGAAAAATGGAAATGTAAACGTGTCTAAAGAAAACAACAAAAGCGTAGCAGAAGTGTAGCACAAAGTGGAAACAGAAAAATATGTGGCGATGCGAGAGAGCGAGCGCCAACTTGGCGACTACTCTCTTTCTCTCTCCCACTTCTCTAAGTGTGTGTGAAAAGTGCAGAGAGAAAATTTCACGCTTGTTTTTGTGGCCTTTTTTTTCGTGAACAAACATAAAACGAAAAGCGAACACGAGAGGGAGAGAAAGAGCGAGAGAGAGCGCAGCATTGAACAAAATATTTTATGTGTGCGACTCGTTGGGGGGGAAAAACCAAGATGGCGGCCACACAGACTTTGGGAATCTATTGAAATGAAAAACGTGCTTTTTTCTAGGAGTTCAAAATCAAATCAGCGTTTCCCTCTTTTTCAGCACCTTGTATTAGTTCCATTTTACTTAGCTTTGTACCTCTTCTCAATTTGTAACAAAAGCTTATGTAACTCTGTCACACACACACACACATGCATACCTAGACTTGTAGAAAACATTTCCCACTGCAACACTTGACCTCATTTGCATGGAAAGTGAGCCACTGGCTGTGTGTGCGTGTGTGAAAATTAATGAAAATCGCCCGTCATTTACTTCAGCGTTGCATTTTGTGGGAAAGCTCTCTTCTCTCTCTGTCTCTTGCTCACTGGTGAAAAGCTTTCTCCCTGCAGTGAGCATAGGGAAAAATCGATAGAAACACCACTGGAAGTATCGATTTGATATGCAAAAACACACACACAGACACACAAACACCAGGAGATAATTGCCAAGTACAGTTCAACTTGCTATGTTCTTTATACTGTATTATCTATAATTTTTTTTTATACACACCGAAATAGAATCACAGGCAGCACGTAGTCGTCAACAAACTTTGCACATATCAAATTTTGGTGTTGCTTTTCCACACAGACACACACACACGATAACGCGACGGGGGAAAAGCAATAAAGTTGAATTTATTTTTACTGTATGTGGGGCCTGTGTTGTATATGTAGTGTGTATTTTCCCTTCCTGCTGCTGTGGGAGCAGAAAGAAAAAGAGTAGGCAGCAGCAACGCACCACACTGAAAATGTCGGACGCGGAGCCACTGAAGAAAATCGACGACTGACGCGACGCTGGCTGGCGCACGGAAAGTGGCCAAAGCAAAGCGGAAGAGCGGAGCCGAAGCAGAAGCCGAACAGAGTTCGAATCACGACGAGTGGGCAACGAGTGTGAGTGCGAGTTCGAAAACTGAGTTGACGTCGTCGTCGTCTGTTTGTCTCTCCCTCTTCCTCTCCCTCTCCCCCTTCTTGGTCTGTGTGCTTTTAGTATGCTTGCCGCGCAGAGTTGCCAGCTAGAGTTGCCAACTAGCAGGAAACAGATCGACAAAAGATAGTGACAAAAAAGCCACATAATTTGTAATATTTAGTGGTATTTTTAATCTAGTTTTTATGGAAAATACTATTGTCGAACAGAGTATATTAAGTAAACATTTACAGGAGAGTAAGCTCTGAACAAGTAAGTGCGAGTAAAAAAATCCTAGCTCCTTATAATATAACAGATATCAAAGTTTTACTGTTTCAAAAATGATTCAATTATTAAAAGAAGTTGGCAACTCTGGCACTACATATGTGGCGGAGTTCGAAAATATCATTCGCAGTTGTTATTGTTTTTGTTTTCCACCAAAGGGGCGAGATTTTGTTGCTTTTGTTTGCTCTATTTTTTTTTTTTTTGTTTTTCGCAGGCTAAGCGAAGCCATAATGTTCGAATGGTAAAATTACCGTTGCCGAGCAAGCTCTCTCTCTCTCCCCCTCTAGCGTTGCAATTGTGTGAGTGCGAGGGGGATAGTTTCTCGTATGCAGTGCATTTTCTACTAAAAAGCGCAAATTATTTTGTGCACTCTCCAAACGATTTTATGATCGCCGTCGATTTATTTTTGGCCTCCACTTCCAGCATGACTTCATCGCCTTCAGCGCGTTTTCCTTTGCCCGTGCGACTGCGACTCTCTAATTTCGTAAAAATTATGTGTACCTCATATGTACCTTAATTTTTAACGGTTTTGGAAATTAACATTTGTGTGCGAAATTCTACACGCGAAATGCTCTAACCAATACTAATTGATCGAGGAGTGTGCTGCCCTGCAAACATAAGTTCTACAGATCTTTTTGGAGGGGCTTCATATATTTACAATATAGATAATGCCGCATAACATCACGTCGTTTGACAATCACTCACCTGAATTTTCACTGGAGTTTTCATTGCAACTCGGTCACGTCTCACTCTCTCTTTCTCCCTCTCGCAGGAGAGGAGGCAGCAGCAAACACTCACAAACACTAACGTATTATTATCTATTTTTTGTCTTTCTTTCGCTGCAATCGAACTATGTTAAATTATAGTTATGCATTTCCACTCAACACAAAAAGTTTTTCTTTTCCGCACTCCACACATGAATTTATGTAATGCGCGCAGCTTTTGTTAAATTACTAACAAATTGTTTGGTCTGTTTTTTCTGAGTGTTGTGGGTGGGTGGGAAAAAAAGCGAAATTAGCAATTTAACGAGCGGAGCAACGACGATTTTATTCCTGAGAGTTGCCGTTTGGATTTGGATTTTCCGAGCGAAAATTGGCCGTCCGCTGGCTCAACCGAATTCTCCGCTCGTCGAAAAAAAGTGCGACCGTTGTGAGCAAGAACAACCAATTGTGTGGAGAGTTAACATGAACACAACAAACTTGACGATAATCGAGTAGGAAGAGAGCGCGAGAGAGAGCCGTTTGCAAACTGAAAAATCGCTGCAAAAAAGTTCGAATAAAAGTCGAAAAAAGGAAATGTGTGTGTGTGTGAGCACGAAGTTTCTGCTTTTGTTGTTCTTTCTGCTGCATTCGAAAATCCGAAGATCGTTCGTGCGCTAGAACAAGTGAGTGCGAGGGAGATGGGGACATACGATACAGTTGATTGCTTTTTGCAACTGTCTGGTGGAAAAGGGGAAGGTGTAAAGGCGGAAGAGGTGAAGAAGGGAAGGAGGAGCAGCCGGGAAGAAGAAGAAGAAGAGGGGGTTGTGGCGAAAGGAAGTCGCGCTAAATGAAAAGGCAAAGAAAATGTTGTTTTTCGGCTGATACATAAGAAAAATATACTGCATAAGTGGAGTTTTATGTAGAAAGCTTTGTACATGAATCGTAATAAATGGGTGATTTTAATGGAACTTCAGGCAGGTCTTTTCATCTTAAACCAAAAATATTTACCGATTTTAAATAACTATTTAAAATGAGTTTTCCAGATTTTGAAATAAAATTGGAATATCAGTTAAACCAAAATCAAAAATATTTTTGTTGATCGTAATATTGAAATTTGAATATGATTTCAAACCAAAGTTTTAGGTCCCAAAAAATTATGCTTAGTAAATGTTTTCGAAAAAAATAATTCTAAGTTATAAGGAAAACAATCTTGAAGCCCTAAATTATTTTTTTATCCTTAATAAATATTTCTTACAAAAAAAGGTTTAAAACCAGTATTTATAAAATTAATTTTACTATACCATACATCTCGAATTTTCTGAAAATATCACTTCATTATGCTAAAAACACAAAATGTTATTTGATATTCTAATAAAAAAATTCCAAATATAATAATAATAATAATAATAAATTTTTATTGTACTTGAAAGCTTTCTTTCAAAGTGGTTTTCAATAAAATGACAGGTACATCACCGAAATAATGTGATCTCATCTACCAGCATGCAGAACTACAACTTTGTAAAAAATAAA